>CM023360.1:31021407-31154735 GCA_013282895.1 Eriosoma lanigerum
TGTGTGTGTGTGTGTGTGTGTGTGTGTGTGTGTGTGTGTGTGTGTGTATGTGTGTGTATGTGTGTGTACAGAGAGGCAGAAGTTGAGAAATGATACAAGGTTATGGACGATAATATAGGGTATATACTATATATAATACGTACGTATAGTCATATAGTTGGACATATAGTTGCGACACGTCGAATTGCGTTTGTGGAATATTAAAATGAACTGCACTGTGCTATCGATCCGGCATTTTCAAACTCCAATACACACAGACAATCGGATGGGCGGATATATTAATAATATAATATTATTACCTAATTATTGTTCTAAAAACGTTCTCTTCTCGTTTTCCGACAAACACGTTCTGTGTCATATTATAATAATAATGTATAATACAATATTACTATAAAATTTAAATTTAAAAAAAATCAAGTTAGTTTAATATTAGATTTGCAACAAAAAATTGTAGTTTTAAATTAGTAATTAAACCTGTGACGCTATTCTAAATATATTACATTATACACGAATAGTTTTTCAAAAATATAAAATAAATAAAAAGCTATTAACCCGGACAAACACGGTGCCACGGTGGGACACTCTGTATACCCAAGTATCAAACGATATAAGGATATAATGATATAGGTGGCTAGTACTCTAGTAGGCATTCAAAAAGTATCATGGAACGTCACGATAAGTTCTCACACCCATATGATTATAAGAACGTTTAAAAGGTTTATCCATTCTTTGTTTATCTGAGGCAAACACTTTTCGTACATCCTGTATACCTACGTTCATCCGTTCACGTAAATTCATAGATAATATCTTTACACGTGCGACATGCCTGCTTATATGTACCAGCCGTAATCCCCTATAATCCCCACTACTGCATTGTAGTGGAGTTTGATCCTTTATGTCCCTTCTATCTCGATTTTACCGGTTAACACCTCTGATACAATAACTATACTTTAACAACACGAATCGCGATTAGGTAAGTACATATATACCTACATAAATGTTTTCGTTTTAATATATACACGTATATTCATCGTATTAGAATACATCATGTGTTATAAATCAATTTGGAAAACAACTTTTTTAATTTTCCCAACATTTGTAAAAAAAAATATTGTCCACCATCCATATATTAATATGCATCTGCCCATCTACGATTTTCACGCGTACCTCCCGATGATTATGCATGAAAATTTAAACCGTAAACAAAAGTTATAATAGGTATTATAGTTAAATTTTAAATTTACCGTTTTAATTTTATATGATATACGTATGTTATTATTCACTGTAAATATACACACACTAGGTATAAAAGCTATATCATATGCATATTTAATGTACATTTCTTTTTTTTAAACCGGCTGATTTGTTTAATATATTATACTTAATTTTCAGTTAATTTTTTAAGTAATAAATTATGTGTACTATTATCATTATATCATTTTATATTATATATATATACAGAAAACAAAACGTTAATATATAATTTATGTTATTATAATAATATATGTTTTTAAATTTCCATGTTTACTTAATTATAGATACCTATGTGGAATTTAACAGTTTTTTAATAGTTAAAATAGTTAATTTAGGTTAATTAACTTTAATAGGTAAAATTATCTAATAGAAAAATTTAGAATTTTTGACTACACAAAACATCTAAAAATATCCAATAATATTTGTTATCTAAATTTATTTTATCTGTCATAAATCGTCATCCGTTATCAAAATATAATTAGATACCTGTACAACACGGTGATTCAGTTATATTATCAATACGAAATTTACCCGATTATATAATAACTAAATTTCTAAATATTTCATCAAATTGTATATTTTAGACAAGTTAATATTTTATTCAAAAGCTCTACATTTAAATTTAACAAAACATTAGAATAGATTATTAATGTTTGGTATTCATTCCTATATATATATAGTATATGTTTCGAGATAAGAGTTTTAACTTTTTAAACCATTTGTTTGTGTAAAAAAATAAGTGTAATATTAATATTGTGAATAAGTTTTAAGATATTTAAATTTATATACATTTATCACGTGGTCCAAGATAATATTTATTATAATCGCTCTATATTATATTATGCATTCATATAAAATATAAGATTTTCACTGACTTTTCATGGACAACAATTTGTTTTTACAACCCACAGTTGCGTATTTATAGGAATCGGTGTATCCTGGGAGCTAAAGTACCCCAGAGGTCTACCGTCTACTAAAACAAATAAAAAGCCGAATACCATATTATTATAATATATTGTGATAATTTTTTATTTTATCATAGAAGAAAATGAAAAAATACGCTACTGACGACCTTAAATGATGAAAAAAGTTTAGAGGACCCATAGGTATAAATATTATTACATAGCGATAAGTGGTCCAATATAAAGATAATTATATTAAAGAGTTCTCCGCATATTTTTACTGATATTATTCGACATTAGTCAGAACTTTATATGTTACAACTTATATTAAAAGAATTTCAATAACTGATGAAATAATTTTACATGTTTAATTTTCAATTATAATATTGGTTGTTGTTTGCCACTCCATATTACACAGGGATAAGAAAATAATAAATATATTAGGTACGAAAGGTCCCCAACAAATTATTATGATGGGACCAAAGTAAAAAATAATAAATGAAAAAACACGATTTCGAACTATAAATCGCGAATCTTACATATAAGTGTATATAATACTATAATGTTAAAACTATATATAAATATAATATATTAATTAAAGGGTATGATTATGGCTACCATTTAATTTATTTTATGTGCTACATAATATTATTGTAGTTGTAGTATTGTTTAAGCTGCATGTCTAAACAGTTTAAATATAATTATATAAAGTATCTAATATTTTATGTTATATATAGGTATTATATTATACTGTATTAAATTTAAATATAATTATATTTTATCGGTCAAATATTATTGAATTTATTATATTATATTAATAATTATTATATTATGTATGCGTTGTAAATATAATGGTACTTTTCAGTGGATATATTCGTTTGAGTGTTATTGTTATACATCCCAATCCTTAAAAAGCTAGTTTTGTTTTTAATATTAGTCATATATAACCAATAAATAAATGAATTTGGTTTGTTTTTTATTAGGTTATAAAATGTTATGCTACGAACAATAGTCATATTGTAATAATATAATATTATGCATATTGTATAAAAATATACTAATAAACGTACGAGGTATGAGTAAAGGCAATATAGGTATCACTGTATCAGCATAGGCATCAAATTTAAAAACAATAAAATAAAAGGTTATTCTTTAGAACTTAGGTTTTAGGTATATTTGAATGATTTGATTGATACCAAGAACAATTTTAAATATTGTTTGGAAATAGGATTAATTTATGCTACATTATAGTAAAAATCATGTTTTACAATATAAAACCAGAAAAACTAAAACTATATCTCCGTTGGTAAGTAAATTCTGGCAGAGCAGTTCAAAACAAATTATTTTTAGTCATTGTAGAATGCAGATATGATATAAAATGTAGAATAATAAATGAATCGTTTATCTACTAAATAAATATTCTTCTTTTTCTTTTCTGTCTTGCCTCCTAAATATATGGGGTCGGCAACCCTAGGCCTGTAACCCCATAGATTTCAAATACCTACATCTTGTCTATTCACACCAGTTACCTTCAAATCACTTTCAATTTCATCTACCCACCTCTTCATTGATCTTCCTTTCCCCCTCCTATCTTTCATATTCATTTCCATAACAACTCAGCCTCTAAATCAAGTCTCCTTATAACATGCATATAGCATCTCAGCCTATTCTCTTTCATTTTCCCTGCAATTGATCCAACTCCTACACTTCCCTTTATATACTTCTTTCTTATTTTATCTGTTTTAGTTACTCCACTTTCCACACATCTATCTAAGCATTCTCATATCCAATACACTCATCATCTGTTCCATTTTTTTGTTCATTACCCAACACTCTAATCATACAACGTTTCTGGCCTTACTACTACCTTATAATAACTATCTCTAAATCTTATCAGCATCCTCCTATCACACAAAACACCATTAAGATACAATATTAAGCTTCAACTTATATTAAGTTTTTAAATCTTAAAACATAAAATTACAAATTGTATTAGATAAACAATAAGCAGACAAAATTTTATAATTATTATTAAAAAGTCCATAAACATTCAAAAATTTAAAATCTCTAAATTTGTTAATTTTTTAATGACCAATATTTACATACAAATTAGTAATAAATTTGATCATAAATAAAACTGTGATTTTTACTGTTATTTATTCATTTTGTGGTTAGTTTTTCTATCACTAAAGAAAACTATTGGAATATTTAATAAATAACATATTTATATATACTTAATTCTCTTACAGAAACCTACTCCACATGAAATTATTGGACTATTATTTTAACCTAATAATGTTGTAATGGTTACATTATGCGACTCTGACAGCTTCTCCAATTTTTGCCAATTAGGCATAAATAAGTAATGACTGACTCCTGGACGTATGACAAGGGGAAACATAACATACGATACAAGAGTACACTATGTAAATGAGACTTATTAGCTATAATTAAAAGACAACTTATTACCATAATTATGTGTGATTTGATTTTTAAATTAACTTGAGTCTTAAATAGAAATTTAAGTTCAATATTAATCAAACAAATAATTTAGTTCAACATTTTTATTATAAACTAAAATATACAACAATTTTTAAAAAACAAATATTATATTATACTAGACAGTATATAGGATTCATGTATAATAACTGTTATGCACTATCAAATTTCCATTCATTTTCTGGTTTCATATATAAAAAACCATTGAAAAAATCTTTACCTGACATTGTTTTATGTCCTGGTATTTTAAGTTTATCAATTAACACATAACCTCCTTTGCCACCACATTTAACATACAATATATGTTTTCGCTTATCATATGCTAATTCTCCAGGTTTCAACTGGCATTTTAAGTTTGACATGTGATATTTGCACACTTTTATTAACTTCACAGGTGTTCCATGCCAAGTAGTTGTTAATGGCCATAAACCACATAATGCTCGATACTTGTTGTAAATGGAATTAGAATCTGTTATATTCCAATCAATAATACACATGGTTTTATTCACTTTGGGTGCTGAAAATTAATCTTAAATTGCATAATTCATAATTTTTTGAATAAAATCTTTTTACTATAATAATTAATAATATTTAAATGTCAGTATTTTAAAAAAATATTATTAAGTAGAAATATTTTACACAATTATAATTGAAATAGAAATTTTAAATTTTAATACTTTGAAGAAAATATATTATAAACTATATTTAAGATAATTGTATTTAATTTTTTTTTTTTAATGTATATATTTCAATAATATAATATACTATAGTACTATAATAAACAAGCATTCAAAAAGAAAAGATCACAATTGACAAATAAGAACCTGACCATTCAAACAAAGAACAGTTTTATTAAATCGTATATCTTGAGTAATTTGTTACATGACTGTGAAACGTGGACCATAAAGAAGTTTGAAAAAGGTAGGTTAGAAGCGATGAAGATGTGGATTTGAAAAAGAACAAAAAGAACGAGCTGGACAAAGAAGAAAAGGAACGACACCATCTTGAAAGAAAAATCATTATAGCTATTATGAAAAGGAAAGTGAAGCTCATCGGACATCTAATAATACATAACAATTTTGTCACAAACATTTTCGAGGAGAAGATTATGGGTAAATGACTATGAGGAAGACCCAGACAATCATATTTTAATAACATCAATCAACGAATTGATTTCACTTCATACCAACACCTAAGGAATACGGCATGTGATAGAGAAATTTGGTTACAACAACAAGGCCTTGCCTTTAGAATCTGATGATTACAATAAAGTTTAATAATTTTTTTCCAGATTATTTATTATTAAAGTTTTTAAAAATACAAAACACTGACATTTTAAGAATTGTATAAAATTATTAAATAGAAATATATATTGTATTTTACCATAAGTAATCCCATTTTCAGGTTGTGGTACGGCAGAACTTAAAGTTCTTGTTAATTCTTTAAAACAATCAACTAATAAACGACCACCCATATCAGCTAGTTTTCTTTTTAATTCTTCAGCTGTTTCATCCTTGTCAACCGTACAACTATGTTGTTTCACAATTTCACCAATATCAAACCTATAAATGAAAATATGTTTTAATATAATGTGTATATTAAAATATTATAGATAGTGCATATAATATTATTACACAAAATAATACTCTAATCAATCATATTATGTAATAAATTTACCTATGAGGTTGAATTTTCATTATTGTTACACCAGACATTAAATCTCCATTAAGTATTGTGTAGATGATAGGGGCAGCTCCTCGCCATCTGGGTAATAGACTAGCATGAACATTAATAATACCTCTAAAAGAAATTAATTTAAATACAATACAAAAATATTAAAGATAGGTATTGGTTACATTTAACAATATTATATTTGCAAAGTAAATGGTATATAGATTAAAGTCTGAATAAATTTGTAAATAAATAAAATAAAACTTTTAAACAATTATTGTTGTAAGCATAAAATTAAAATTATTTATATAAATATTACACATTTATGCTATGCAAGAAAATTTGTACAATTTGATTTATAATAGAATATTTTGTAATCTTACAGTGGAAAACATTTTATAATTTCTCCAGGAATTAATCGTCCAAATGACACAACCACTCCAATATCATAATTTCCATCCAAATGTGTTTTAGTTACAGGCCAATCATACACATTTAATTTCTCTTGATTAGCAAAATTTCTGACATTTATACCATTCCCGATGGATGTAGTAACAACATCCAATTTAGATATTATGGTTTGTGTTTTCCTATACAAATTTACAATTTTATAATGTGATAAATATAAATCGTAGGGAACATATTACATTTTAGATGTGAGTAACTGTAGACTCTTAACGGAAAAGTCATCATTGCCAAAGAACATAACACGCCAAGGAGGGCCCTTTGAACCACATTTATTTTTCAACGAAACGGCTGAATGTGAAAAAGACGATCTTTTTAACGCTATATAGAAATGTTTTTGGAACTTAAAACCAATATATTTTAAAAAGCTATAATTCATTATAATAATATAGAAGAATACTATATAAATTGTATTTTAATGTTTAAACATTTTAAATATTTTGAAAATAAAATATTTGTGTACATAACGTAATATTGTAATTAAAATTCTAAAATTTAAAAAGTAAATATTGAGAATAAAAATATTGTTGTTATGAAAATTGATAAAAAAATTGATAACGATTACAGGTTAACCATATTTATTACTTATATTTAGTTATAGCTAACGTTCTTAAAAATTACAACTTTGTGTTTAAATTTTTAAATTATAACAAAAATAGAAACCTATGGATGGTTCACTGATAATTCAGTTATAATTATATAATAATTAATAGGTACCTATTCAAATTATTATTAAATTTAATGAATAATAACTAATTGATTAAATGTAGCATTATTATTTAATTATTAATAATAATTATAATATTATAAATATACAGCTGTACAGGTATGTTTTTATTGTGTTTAAACTTTTATACTGCTATTTTGTTTTATAAACAATTTAACAAAATCTATCCGTTTATTTTTCTACCTTATTCTGCATCATAACTGTGTATCATGATCATCCACTTACACATTACCTTGTTTTATAATTAAATATTACATCTCAAAGTGTCTGTAACTATAATATGAATTCATGATATGAAATATTATAATTTACATGTATTTATATTTATTAGTTATTACTTTATAATATGCTAAACTATTGGATAGTAATTTCGAATAATAAAATATATTTTTCTATGTAGTGACCAGTGGATAGGAATTGAGATTAAATTTTCTTAATTCGTGGTAATGACTAGTCATAACTGATTGCCGAATGCCGATTGTCTATCATATTCACTATTCAGGTCGTCGGGTCAAGATGTCAAACTTCGTTGGTTATTTTAGTATATTGGTTTTAACTACGAATTGCGATTGTAATAACATTAAAAATTAATATTATTAAAAGACGTTATTATTTATTAATAACAATGATCGATATACATCAAAATGACAATTGTCAATAAAATAAATTATTGTAATATGCTTTATACAAATATAATAAATTACAATATGCCTAATAATATTTTTATATAAATATAGTTTACATCATTGATCATGTCTTTAATTATTACAATAGTGTAAACGTAGAGTATTGGTATTTATTTAACACTATCAACGAACAATATTAATAATAATTTATATATAGAATTTGACCAATATCTTATCAAGAATAAAGAAACAAGAAAATTTACCTACTACTACCTACTCGACATGTCTCAGTTGTCAGTTGTTCGTGTTATTAATTAATAATAATTTAATGGTTAGTAATTATTTAGATTAGTAATGTGTAGAGTTAAAATATGAACAGAAATAATCAAAACAATTTGTTTTTAAATTACAATAATATTTATTTTAAGAATCGTTTTTAGATGTTCTGTATAATTATTTTTGACTAATATTATGTCAATGTGTCTACAAACCATGAATACTATTGGCCATGGACAAGGGGTCCTGGCACTAGCTACGCATAGGATAGGATCCGCTGAATCAATAACAATTATTCTTGAATAAAGAAAAACTATATATAATTAGAATAATTATTACTTAAATAAACTAAAAGAATATAAACTGAGTTAAATGTCCCACAACATGTGTATATTATTTACCACGCATTTAATAGTTAATGATTAACGCGTACCAATTACACGATTTTATTGTTTCAAAGATTTGTGATTTTTACAAAAATTATTTTAAACATTTCAAACGAATCTGTAGTATAGATAAAACAATTTTCGAGTAAATTTAAATTTTAAATTTTTTTCTCGTCCTTTTCGATTTAATTAACCATTGTTTATTCATTTCGTATTAAATAACACTAACCTTGTTCCACATGTCCAAAGTAATAACTGAACGTTTAATATAATATTATCCAGTCATTTCCTTCAACGAAAAATGGAATTTTTCCTGGACAATACGTGTCAAGTGATTTTCCCAGGTGCTGTCATTCATGGTGTGTTTTGTGTACGGCAATGTATTGATCCAAGTTGTAAGATATATTTACTATTATACTTTTAAAACAATAATTTTATATTTTCAAACATTTAAATTTATTTATTTATTATAAGATTAACTCATTTTTCTATAATGCTAACAGATAAGCCTATTATAAAAGCCAGTGGATATACACTTATATGGAAACCAGAAAATAACAAAGAAATTGATGAATACTCAATGTTCTTTGAAGATAAAGTTGAGTTGAATTCAGAAACAGACAACATTGATTTATCATTAGATAATGATTTAAAAAGTATTTATTGAATTTTCACTTGAAAAATATTGCTTTATTCTATATATTATTAATTATAGGCTATTCTAAGATATTTAACTTTCATCTTGCTTTACCAAACAATTTGCCACCATCACATGAAGTTCCTTTTGGTCATACAAGATACAAACTTGAAGCATATTATAATGGTCAAACTATTTTTAAATATTTCAGTGTTAACCAATGGGTAGGTTTAAAAGAACGTAATAATAGTATTGTAAGTATTTAATATTATTTTGATTCTATGAAATTTCAAATAATTAAAATAATTATTCAAACAGGTAAAACATGAACAGCTGATTGTATCATTAAGTTTATGTCGGCCAATTGAAGTGGAATTAACTTTAAATCAAACAAATTATTTACCTGGAGAAACTGTTTATGTAGGAATTTTGACAAACAACAATTCATGGAAAGATATTATTTTCTCTAAAATATTTATTATTCAGGTGAGTTTTTTAAAATAATTGAGAAATTGTTTTAATTCAAATATTACAAAGATAAGTACCTATAATTATGTTTATACAAATTAGGCTTGCCAGACATTCCGATTTGACCATTCATTTTTACTGGTTATTAGTGGCTGGGAAAACAATACTTTTAATTTCATAATTGATAATTGTATAGTCTGTAATATTTACAATTTATAAAGTATACAAAGTTAACATTAATATAAAAAAGGATTAACCTAGAATTGTACATTTGTACATCCATACAATGTAAAAATGTAATGGAAATATAATAATACAGGAACAATAAACATTTATAAACCTATTATATTTTCACTATTAAATTTGTTATTATAATATTGATTTATATTTCACGGCTGTTGCATATAGAAAAACATGTTACAATTTTAAGATATAATACATTATTATAACTTACACTATATAATTAAATTATTTTGTATTTCATACAATTTATTTGAATATCAAGCAAAATTAAACAACTATATTACGTTTTTGACATATTTATAAATTTTATTAATTAGGTATTGGAATTTATAGGTATATGTTTTTTTTATCGCCTATTTTGTAACTACTTTAGTCAACTAATTACCATGATTTATATTATAAATTTATATATTATTTTTACATTTCATATTACAGACTACAAAATACTGGAAAACTCATCACATATTACCAATAAAACATGTCAGAGTAATTGCTGAAGGGACAAGGGGTCATCTACCCAGTGGATGTTCACAAATTTGGGAAGAAGAGCCATTATATATACCAGCAGTAATTCCTACAACAAACACTTCCAATAATCCATTTAATTTTTTTGAAGTCAAATATAAAATAAAGGTAATTATTTGAAATAATATATGGGTGAATAAATACAGAATTTTAACATTAGTCACTCTTCTTTTTAACTCTTAAAATAAGCTAAAAAAAAGTAGTAAGACCTTTTAAAGGTAATTACTTTTTAAAACCTGTCTATTAGTTTTTGATCATCATTTATAAAAATATAGTGTGCAAATGAATTCAATATGAAAAGAAATTGGCCTAGAAAATTATAAAAATAAAAATAACTTATTTAATATTTTATGTTTGTTTAACAAAACAATTAGTGAAGGAATCCTCCTTTTTAATAAAATTTAATAGTACTTTTTTTACAAAATTAAATTTATTTGGTATATTTGGATTATAAATTATCTCATATTATATGGCTACAACTTTTATCAAATGTAAATATTTCATTTAATATGTTTATGAAGTTTTAAAATGATATCTGTGTACTGAACAATACAATTTTATATTTAATTTTAGATATCTCAGTATTAAAATAAATAATTAATTTTCTTTATTGTTAACTGTGCAATGATGTACATTTTTTACTTAATTATTATTGATTTACAGATGCAGATAAAAATAAAAAATTCCAAAAAGAGGATAATTTTGAAACAAAGTATATTTATTGGTAATTGGGATACAAGTACTAATGCTAACAGCCAAATAAATTCTGTAGACACTCCAATAAATGATCAGCAATATGGTAAGTTTTATATCATTTTTCTTTTTAAAATACATATGTATTATGTATTACATATTATGTAATACTTTGATTTATAAAATGCTCCAATATTATTTAGTTTTCGAAACTTTATTATTTTACATTTTAATAATTTATTTAATTATTTAAAAAAAAATGTAAAATTACACTATTTGAAATAATTTTAAGGCCATATTGGTAAATTTACTTTCCATTTTTCAAATATTCAATTTATTTTATAACTTAAATTTTGAATGATTATACCCATGTTGATTTTTAATTTGATTTAATTATAATCAGTAATATAAAATAAATATAGCTTAATCAAGTTTAAATCAGAATTCATTTAACCATAGCATTATCCCGTATTCATTGTTATTGCTAGTAGCTATACATATTATTAAATATTATTTTTCAGAAATTACAGCCAAAGAGTGTTATTTGATTAAACAAGAAAACATTTCTTTTATACCAAAATATATAATTTATGAGTCAAGTTAGATATAAATAAATTTATTTATTGTAAAATTGTATATTGTTAATAATAGAAGAACTATTATGTATACATGTTTTTATTATTAATTAACAAAGAAATTATTAACTTAAGTGTTTATTTTTTCCTTTCATATTTCCATTTATAAATTGGGGCTGCATTTTTTGTTGCAGGTTTTATCTTCTTAGGAGTCTCTTTCTTTGAACTAAGCAAATGACTTTTAATTTCCAATTTCCTTTGTACAATAGATAATTCCTTTTCTCTATTTTTTCTTCGTTCTAACTCTCTATAAGATTTTCTTTTTTCAGACGACAATTGTTTAATAGTTTCTTCATCTAAATCTGGTAAAACAATTTTTTCCAAATCAGATAATCTTAAACGATTAGTTTTTCTATCAACAAGATCTGGATGTGTATCTAACTTTTCAGCTAAATCTAGAACTTTCTGGTTATCATCACTAAAAAACTTATGTGTGTTTTTTGTTTGATTAGCTTGATCTAGAAAATGTAATTCAGATTGCAAGCGATCTACTTTTTTTTTTTCCATAGTTGCACGCATATTGATGTATTTTAAATCTCTCGTTTGCATTAACTTGATTTGATCTTCAGTGTGCTCATCATCTTCTCGTATTTCCGTGTGACGGCCATCTTCAACTACAGATTTGGTCATATGAAAATAAAACTCATCTGGATTTCGATTTTGGGCACGTCTTTTCAATAACTTTAGAACACGCTCACGTTCTTGATGGTGTCTTGCTCGAATTTTATAATCTCTTTTTTTCTCGAGTAATCCATATTTTTGGCGATCATCAGGTTGATGACGTTCTCTGTGAGTCTTCTGATTAACTTTTGATGCTTTCTTCCACGATGACATTTTTTAGCTAAATAATTTAAAAGTAAATTTATTATTAGTATTATAACTTTGACATTGTAGTCAGTATACATACCTATAAATATTAAATAACAAACAAACTTTTATTATTTATGATTTGTTATGTAAATATAATAAGTACTGCCACGAATTAAGATCCGAGATATATATATATATATATATATAAATTTATTAAATAATTTTAGTTTCATTCGTGATTCTTACAATGAACATTAAAAATTATTAATTAAGTTAACTTATCAAGAATCAACAGTTATATCAACAATATATAACTGACATCTATAAAATTATATCTACCACAGTGTTTTTCTATGATCAACCCAGTTAGCGAGCACGTGGATAACGGAATGGAATAACAATTAAAGATAAAAAAAAAAAATAGTGGTTTTATCTAATTTATGGTTAGGACCACAGTCTTACCCATGACTGATGTAACCGTGACCATTTTGAGACAAGATTACGCATGCGCACATAGTTACACAATAATTATTGATATATTTACCGCCAATTTTAAAATAAATTTATTGGTAATGTTACGTTGTTTCTTAACAACTTAGGTATTAGATTTCTGAACAAAGCGTGAATGTGTTGGTTTTAGAAAGTTTTTTTTTTCATGCTTGAAAACATTTTTTCGTGTAGAAATAATGGACCAATTAACATAAGTAGGTTAATATACTTTCGGTAGCAAGTTGTATCTAGTACTTTTATTTAGATGGTTTTTAAAATTTCTCAACAAATCTTCATTAAGGTTAGGTTTAGGTTAGGATAAGAAAAACTACCAAAATTTTAAAATTGATTACCTATTCTGATTTTAAATAGGTATTTTGTAATAACATTGATAACTAATGCAATTTTGAGTGTAATAGACTTGAACATATTTTTGAGTATCTGTCTAAGTATAAATCTTTAAATTAAATTAACAAAGGTCCCAAATTACCATGCTCCCTCCCTGCATTTGGATCCTTTGTATTATTTAATTGTTGAAAGAGATCTAGTTAATACCATTGATTATTGAATAATATATTCCATAATCAATGCTACTACTCTATTAATACTACATATATTATTGATTATTATGCCAACAAAGATTGGCGAATGCATTCAGGGTTATAGTATAGACGTGCGATCACATGGTAGGGCCCTACCATAGAATAAGACTACTGTGTGGACCCTTTTTAAACTGATATTTTTATATTTTAATTTTAAATTCAAAAAAGATATTATATTAATATTATTCTTATTTTTTGATAATATTTTAAAATTAATAATGAAGAAAAGTTGGTGTATTTAACGAGCAAAACAAGTGTTTGATGGGCTCATTAGCTCATAGAATCAAATTGCACAGTAGGCCTTTTTTGCCAGTCCGGCACTTAATTGTTCATGTGTTTATTTACCTGATTTGCTGACCAACTTTATGTTAAAATAATATATAAAATATGAAAAAAAGTATAAATCTTGATTAGTATATTAGTTTATATACCCAATGTTTGCATGTGAAAAAAATAGCATAAAAATGTTTTATTCTAATTATTGCGCCTATGAGTAAATTATATTAGTTATATCATGACAAAATATATTTAGTTTGTCATGAGTTATATTATATTTTATTATTATAGTTAGTTGTCTAATAGACAACAATATTATAATACTTATATTACGATTCTAAAATAATATTTATTTTGTCATTTTGATGTTATCAGTTTATCACTTCTAGTTATCAAAATTATTATTTAAATTAAATTAAAGTTCGCTGCTCAGAAATGATCATTAAATTGTTCTTTTCTAAATAGTAAATATGGTACATTTATGTGTTGTTTGCTCTAGAAATAGTAGAAATAATGCAAATTTATCTTTTCACTTGTAAGTATAATATTAATTATTAATATCACGTAAACTCGAAAGATATTCTAGTCTATGCATAGTAGTACCCTAGGTAATACTTTTAAAACATTTACTATATTTTAAATATCCAATAATTTGTGTGGATTAGGGTACCAAAAAACGAAACCAGAAGGAGTTTATGGATTAATGCTCTTCAGTTAAAATCGATTAGTGATTGGCATCGAGTTTGTAGCAATCATTTTACTGAGGATAGCTACGTTTGTAAGAATAAACGTAGAATTATAAAAAAAGATGCAATTCCATTAAGGTAAATAAATATAATAAATTTGTTTTATAATATATGTACTTATTTCTTATTTACTTTGCATTTCATGTAATATTATAAAATATAATACATAATATAATTTTTTTAAATTTACAATTTGTAATAATAACATTAATGAGAACAGTGAGAACATTACAACTCCATTAACATTGCCTTCTAAATTAAATGAATTTATAGTTGAAGTTTCACCATCATCAGTTTGCATTACACCTTCAAATTTAGAAAGGTATAAGCAATATTGCTATTAATTTAATATAATAGATATTTAATAGTATTTTATATTTGTTTGATACTAAGATTTGAAGAACATGGCTTTTCTGACAATGAAATATAATTGATGTTTTACCTTCATTAGCTTTTTGTAATACGTCTACTTCTAAAAAGTTGTAAATATCTTAAAATAAATTCTAATTTTAGCTAATAGTGATTATATTTTTTAGAATTGGTAATGATAACCTACTAGAACAACGAAAAAACAATAAAAAATATTTTAGCTCTTGCCAAATAGGAGATTTAGACCAGAACGATTTCTCTACTCCGAATAAAAGAAGGAGAAATTTGTTATTAGTAAAAAATACTATACAAAATCTTCGTCGGAAAAACAAAATATTATACCAAAGAAATCAACGTTTAATGAAAAAAATGTGTTCGTTAAATGAAAAAGTTAATCAATTACATCAAATGTCTAAAACATAAAACTAAACTATTTTGATTTAAAAATATTATAATTAAAGGGCGTACTTTAATGCACTAAAACATTTTAATATATGCTTTATAAAATGTTAAAATATGCTTAGTAATATGTCTTATAAAACATTAATTTATGCCAATAAAATATTAAAATATGCACTAAAATATAAAATAACGTATACAAATTATGCAAAATAAAATTAAAATTAAATAGTATATTAAAATAAGTAATTAAAGTAATGGTAATTGTATTATTAAAAGTATATTACTGATAAATACAGTTTACAGATAAAACAATCGCAGTAATTTAGTATGCGTACTTATTACTTATGCTAAAATAAATCCTAGAAAATGACCGATCATGTTTCTAATAAAATTCACCAATTAAGATATAACATTTCAAAAATAACCATTATTATAGTAAATATGTCATGAAAAAATAAAAATTAACAGAATATGCACTGATATAACAAAATGTACTTTTTAAGTTATAAAGTTTGAAATATGCAATATAAAATTACTACCTTTGTATTATATAGGTCATAGAATAAATTTCTATCCTACTTTGCAATTTTTACTGTTAAAGGAAAAAAATTATGCAAATGCATTAACATCCGCCTTCTAATTATAATATTCAGTGATGTTATATGATTTTTATATGGAAAAATTGATAGAAATAATATTTACCAGAATCGATAATATTATGATATTATGTATAGTATAATTTAACTAATTATTTGTATGCATGATTATGGAAATATTTAATATTAACAATTATTTATATCACACAATTTATATTTTATGTAATAAAATTAAATAATACGTTTTCAATAACATGAATACATTTTCTAACTATTATTTATTAATTATTATGTTAATTTTAAATTTCTATAACAATTTTGTTTACATTTTTAGATATACACATATTGTTATGATCAATAATACCATTGATTATAGAATAGACTATTCTATAATCTATGATAATACTAACTACTTGTACAAAAATATAAATCCGATCCTAAACCCGATATACTTGATCAATGTTAACCAGTAATTTTGGAAGTGATTGGAAGATGACGTTGCTATAAATTATAATAGATTATAATATAATAATCTATATATGATCTTATAGATTGATATAGTAATTTCCCATTGATGATGATTAAAGAATAACCAGTACTAAATTTGACAATTTTACATTTCATAATATACATTTTATTGATACGATATTCTATACTATATAGGTACAATTACTAAATTTTTGTCTTGAGGATACAGATAGTAATTTAGTTGATAATAATAGTTATCAGACGTCTGAAATTCAAAACCTTTTCTTAATGTGTCCTTTTATCTTACCCGCTTGCCCTCTAACTCAGTCTATCTAACTGGAAAAATAGCAAAATTATATTAATGCAAAACTGAAGTTGTAATCTTTAGGTTGAACTTAAAATATAAAGGTTTATTAATAAATTTAAAGAGAAGCATGGAGGGAATATCATATCCGTTTTATAAAATATTTAGTAAGTTCAACCTAAACATTACAATTAAAGTTTCTGTGATTTTGCTATATTCCTCTTTAGATAAACAGAGACAGGAATACCCATTATGACTATGTGATAAATTAAAGTATGGATTTTCAATCCTTCTAGGTATTCCAACTTTATTTAATTTTGTTTTTCATTTTATACTTAAATATATTTTATATATATAGGGTGATTCAATAAGCATGTTCAGTGTTCACCAATCTTTTAAACTTAATTATTTTTGAAATTTGTTATCTGGAAAATTAAGCATTTATTAAATCTTTATTTTGCATACTTAGATTTCTATGTTAATTATGTTATGAGTTTATGACATATGCCAAAAAAAATATTTTATTTTAATGGGTACTATGATTTTTTTTATACAAAATAGGGTGACCATACTTAATGAATTATTTGTGTATGTATTTTTATATTTTTCTATCATTATAGTCAATTTTTGTTTAATATCTCAATTTTGAGTGTTAAATAAATATTTTTTTCATTATATTTACAATACAATAATATATTCTATTATGGATCTCATATTGGCTATTAGTTTTGTATTATTATTATTATTTTTTAAATTATGTGTATTATTTAAAATTAATTCTTATGCTGTATCATTTTATACAATAAAAGCTATAAAAAAAAACAAATAAATGTACTTCTTATTTATTCTATGTTATATAAAAAATAATCTGAAATGTATTTATACAGATTATTATAATTTTTATAATTTATAATCATTAACTCATCATGATAATCTTACATTTTTTTTCTAATGAGTTTAAATTGTTATTTGTTAATAGAGATCTAAAAAAAATATCTATAATGTATTAATAATATATTATATTAAAATAAATTAGTAGTAGGTAATAGGTATATATTAAAATTAATTTTTTAAATGAAAATATTGGTATTCAAAATTGGTCTTATTTTATTAGTTTAAATTAAAGATGTATTAAAATGTTTTTTGTAGCATTCAAATAAAAGTAAACTAATTATTAATGAGCAACTTATTTTATTTTAAAATTTTTAATAATTTATAAAATAAAGTTTAGACATTAAATTAATAGTAGATTTAATTATAATAGTAAAACATTTAATGTTTGTTAATGACTTGTTGGATAAATTTGATCCAAAATGTCATTCACCAGGCATTCCACCGCCAGGAACCAACTAAAACAGAAAAACAGTTGAATGTCTTAACAATATAATAGTTTGATAGCAACAACAAACTTAAAGTTTAAAATAATATGTTAAATTTACCATTGTTATATTATTTCCATTTAACAATATTTGATCTAATTTGGTGACTCTTCTTCCTTCTGGCGTAGATTCATATTCTGTTACGTCTTCAAGCAACATATTGACAAAATCATCAAATCCTAATAAGGTGCCAACTATTTCTTTATCATTTTTCATAACAATGTGAATCCTTGATCCAATACATTTATCTACTAGTTCTGAAATGAAAAATTACATTAGGATAATATAGTAAAGTAAAAACTTTGATAATTCTCATTTTTTTTTAATTAAATGTAAATTAAACAATTTTTAAAGTTTCATTATATTCTTTTGAATTATTATTTTATTCGAAACTATCTTATATTATTTTTTCACAATAATGACTAATTATTCATATAATCAACAATATAGAAATTATTACTGTTATCATTGGAGGCGTAACTTTATTTTAGAAGATGCAACATGTTTTTTCAACTCATTTTATTGCTAATTTTGTTCTCATACTCTATATTTAATAATATTATACAATATATTAAATTACTAAATAATAACTAATAACAATAATCATAATTTGTAACACACAATGTTCTAACCTGACCTACCCACCCACCCTTATTTTAAATGACACAACTGCATAATTATATCATTGATTACGCCACTAACTATTATTAATAATACCAAAACTAATTATTGTAAATTATTTAATATTTATATGATGTATTTTTATATAAATTTATTAGAAAACATTAATTGTTTAAAGACTGGTAGAAATTTTAAGTTATTTAAATCAAAATAACTTCTCAACACCTTGAAATAAAAAAGCTGTTAAAATTATATAAAAATTTTAATTTATTTAAAAATTAAAAACTCAAAACTGAAGTGTGAAAATAGATCATAGATCTTAGACCTTTCTAACAGTGTTTTAAGATAGTAATAATTTCTCATGTGTACATTTTTTAAAAATATTGATAGGTACATATATAAACTTCATGTTACAAAAATAGTGGGATGTTAACATATGTTATTTCTATTTTAATAATATGAAATTAGAATTTTTCTCTATATATTATTGTACCAAGATAATTTAAAACTATTATTCATTCTGGGAATAATAATGAAAAATATATAATAATTATAATGAAAACATAATAACTGTAACATTTAAATTCATAATTTTAAAATTATTTTTACACAATATTTATAATTTTAGCAATAATACCTAAATACATAAATTTGTATATGCATATACAAATTAATTACATTATTGCGATTTTACATTGATTTAATTAATCAAATTTACAACTTCCATATAATCAAAGTTTGCGTTTGGGGATTATAATAGTTATGCACTTATAGAACTTACCAAGAGGAAGTAAAGTTGAAGGATTAGTCGCTATAGATGCTGCCATAGTATTTGAGAATTACAGGTCTAAATCATAAAATAATTGTTAATTGGTTTTAACTAAATATTAAATTGTAAATAATTACAATATAGTATGGTATGTACATACGATAAACTAATTTAATATTTAATTACTTATGGTCGTCTATAACGTTACTATAATACTCCTTTGATTCCTCAGTTCCTTACACAACCTTTGTCGAAAAATGTGAATTATGATAAAGATGAGACATTATCATGTTGTTTATATAAATATTGTATATTGTTAAATATGATTATTTTGAATTTTCATAATCCAGAAACTAACATGGTTGCCATTTAAAGAAAACAAAAAACAAAAGTGTTACAAAATTGTGTTCGGGAGTACGGTTAGGTCATAGACTTAATAATATATAATATATATATAAATATAAGTCTTTTTCCCACGAATTAAGATAGTACCACAGATTATGTGAAATCAGATAGGATAGTGATGGGCGATTCTCGAAAGTGAAAAAGGGAAAAAAAGATCGATCTCAAAATGAATCGTTCACAAAAGATCGATTCGAAAAAATCGGAAATTTTTTAATTACGATTCGCGTGTAGGGATGGCAAAAAAATATCGATTTTCTTGAAAAATATCGATATTTGTTTATCGATAATTTACTTTCAATATTTTTGTGATATTGATAATTATTGATGGATATCGATATTTAATAATATAATGAAATAAAATAACATAATTGAATGCAAAATGTAAAAAAAAAATTTCTCCCGAAGACGAAAAGTGAAATGAAAAATGTCAAAGTAGATTAGCCAATATCCAATACTCAATAGTAATCATTTAGTACTTTAGTATAAAAGATCGGATAGAATCAACGATTCGATTCGATCTTCACAAAAATGAATCGATCTTTTAAGAGATCGGATCCAGGAGATCGATTAATCGCATGGAAAAGATCGATTCAGATCGCCCATCACTAAGATAGGACACTTGGCCGTTTGTCAAAATGTAATTAAACAAAAGTGGGAAGGCCGATTAAGATTTGGATGGAATGATATTGCATTAGAAAATACGAATCTCAATATATTGCAATATAATATACTGATAATCCATTCCAAAATTTACCATGAATGTAAATTACATATGTAAATATGGAAAATAAATTTCAAATTCCTATGATCAATATTCAAGGAGTTATCATTTGATGATAAGAATAGTCAATCACGATTTTCAAAATGTTTTGTAAATAGATTAAATAATATATGAGTAGGCTTCTATAAACATTTCATACCGTTAAATCAAAAATTACAGGTAATATTAAATATTTTTGGAAAATATTCAAAGACAATATTCTATATTTGTCCAAAAAACAAACCAATCCTTTTCAAAATTATACTAAACGTAAATATTACCTATATTAATACTCAAAAAAAGTTTTTAAGTTCCTATGATCAAAACTCAATAATCAAAAAATTAAAAATAAATTAAAATAACAGAAACCGTAATTTTACCAATTTTCCGCTTCTCAAGGAAAAACTTTTGAGAAATTCAAAAAATTAGCTAAATAAAGTATCAACTAGATGAAATTCGGTAGGGAAAGGGTACCCTATTTGTGGTAATCGAACCATTATTTCTACCCGAAAAAAGGTTTTCATAGATCAGAAAAAAAAAAAAATAATAAAAAGCCTATAAAAAAAAATTGTCAGTCACGATTTTCAAAATATTTTGTAAAATGATTAAGTAGTATATTATTAGGCTTCTGTAAAATTTTCGAATCGATAAACTCAAAATTGAAGGTAATATTAATTTTTTTGTCAAATAATCAACTAATCTGTTCTAAAAGTTCTTACGATCAAAACTCAATTAGTTATCACAAAATAAAAAATAAAAAATGACGAAAATCATAATTTTGTCAATTTTTTGGTAGTTTTTCTTCCCCTAGGCAAAAACTTTGGAGAAATTCGAAAAATGAGCTTAATAAAGTACCAAATTTTGAAACGGATTGGTTTGCTCTTTGGCTAAATATAGAGCTTTGAATTTTTTCCAAAAATGTTTAACATTACCTGCAGTTTTTGGTTTAAAGATATGAAATTTTTATAGAAGCCTACTCATATACTATTTAATCTATTTACAAAACATTTTGAAAATCGTGACTGACTATTCTTATCATCAAATGATAACTCCTTGAATATTGATCATAGGAATTTGAAATTTATTTTCCATATTTACATATGTAATTTACATTCATAGTAAATTTTGGAATGGATTAACAGTATTATATATTGCAATATATTGAAATTCGCCCATAATCGTAATTTCTAATGCAATATAATAATAATAATGTTTATTTAAGTAATTAAATAATTGAACAAAACGGGTCTGGGCCCAGTGGTATTTTTTATTTTTTTTTATAAAAATTAAATAAATATTTAAATAAAGTACAAACAATTATAGAACAGTTTAACATAATATCAACCTAAATAATCATGAATAGTTAAAGTACAATATGAAAGTAATATCTTAGATAAGGGTGAATAAAAGAAATCGTTAGTCGGGCACTTATTGCAAAGTGACAATGCTCTAGGAATGGGTGAGTTCGTGAGATAATTTGTGCTGTAAGACGGAACATAGAAAAGTGGGACGAAGCGGTTGCTGTAAAAAGGAACATTAAAGGGGATAGAGTTTAAAAGTGGAGGGGAACTAACGAGCCCGTTAATTAAATTATACACGAAAGTTATATCTGAAAGTTCGCGACGTAATAATAAAGTTTGGACATTTAGAGTAGATCTAATTGGATTATAATTGTGATGAATAATAGGTATATTAAGTTTGAATGACATGTATTTCAAAAATCGGTTTTGGACACGCTCAATGCTATTGATGTCGGAATTGGTGTAAGGACTCCAAATTATCGAACCATATTCCAAAATTATCATTGCATTCAAATAATAATTATTATTATTAAATATAAAAATAATTTTTCTCTCTCCACTAATTTCTCCGAGGACCGATGGTACGAAGGAGGAACATCCACAAGCGGCCTTTCCCACTTTTTATCATTTATCCAAACAGTACTGTACTTAAAACAAATATAAAACTTTTTTAAAACAATTTTGTAATTAGTAAAGGTTGGTAACAAATTTAGTGAAATTATTTTTCTTATCATTTTCGGTGAAATGCCATCAACCGTATCAACCTATGCTTCTTCCCACGAATAATAGATCTATTAACTGTGGCTTCTTCCAGATTTTTATCAATTTTGGATAACTGCTTATCATCGGTATGATGTAACAGGTACAATAATATATTATATTTTAGGCATGCTATAAATAATAAACAATATTATTAGGTAGTACGTTTGGATACTTAAAACTATCATGCTTGTAATATTTTCATAATTTTAACAAACCTATATATTTTTAAACTTAACGGTGCCTTATTGTAATTCATATAATATCTAAGAGGTAAATAAATACAATTTATGTTTTATCATAAGTATAGTACAGTAATTTATTTTAAAATGTTTGACAGGACGTATCCAGGCCTTTTTATTTTTATAACATTAAATAAATAATTATATCTATACATATTTATCACTTTGATCAGTCTTTCTTTTGTTTACTTTTAACTTTCATATATACAAACTTATTATTTTATTATTCTAATCAGAATAATTGAACTATTGAATATAAGTGTGCGAGTAGTGGACATGTATAGCATACACCATACAACAGACTGAAATAGTATTATGATACTTAAATTTAGACAATAATATAAAATTTATCTAGAATATTGTTCTAGTTCATGTTGAAATTGTTCTAAATTATTCGATGGAGAGTTGGAGGAGACATGATTCCGTATTCAGTAATTAGTAATAACCACAATCTGTCAATCCCATAAGGATCTCGAATCAAATAAGAAGTACTTACCTATACAATATTATAATATTGAATTTATTATATTATATTATTTAGTTTAGTATATTACTATATTATTTATGTCTATACATATTTTGCAACAATTCATTAAAATTAAATCGTAAAGCAGATACCACTGTGTTCACCTGTCTTGTAGACATGTAACATGTAAGTAAATGTATTATTTGAACTTACTTAACCTAAAAGGTTATAACACAAGAGTTTATTTATTATATGTATTATTTATATTATTTTATATTTCTTTAAAATGATACACTTGTTGTAATGTAGCGTATATGCGGTATATGGCCCATAATGACCTTTCGGTTTTTTTATAGTGCGCATACTTGTAAAATAATCAGTGACATGAAAATTTTCTTAAATAATCAATTTATTTTTCTATGATCACTATTCACTAATCTAATTATTTTGAAAAATGAAATCTAATGAGATTATGAAAAAAAAAAAAAAACATTTTATGTAAAAACAATTTACAATTACAACTTACAATTAAGGAACGATTTTGATATATTTCAAATTGTTAGAAACTTATAAAGAATATAATTATACACCTATTTTGAGTATTTTTTGCATATACTTTTTTTACGATTACACCACTGGATACAAAAGGTTCAACTGCTTATTAACTATTTTTTCTTACAGTATAACATGTATATTATTATAATTTATAGCAACAAGAAAATAATATTAAAATTATAATAAACACCTACAATAATAAATACATTTAAGATATTGCTATAGTCAGGCACATACTCAAAAAAAAATTCCCGGGGGTTTCATAAACAACATCAAGTGACCAATTTGCAAAATTTACAATAAAAGTTAATATTTGATACTCATTTATTAACTAAATTTTACAAATATATATTAATGAAATACAAAATCCCCTACTGGCTAATTACCTACTTTTTTTTATACATTTAATATAAAATGCCTGTACTTTATTAAATAAATAAATAAATTATAGTAAATACCTACTTTGAAAAAATATTAATTTTTTTATGATTTATGAATGGTAGCATAACATATTTTATATTGATGATAAATGTTATGACTTTTATAAGTACAGCAAAGTCTTGATAATCCTACACAAAGATCCATAGTATTGTTGAATTTTTAAAATCACCGAAATATGTATAAATCTGGATATTATTATCACTGACAAGTTGATACATTTTTTTGCATTTCATTTTAATTAAAACAATTGTTAAAACTAGAAATGGGCCGGTTCTAGTTCTCGGTTCTTCAGGAACTAATAATTATTGATTCTATTATAATTATGTACCGGTTCTTATTTATTTATTGTTTTTGAGATCACATTGGAGGTAAAGGGTACAGACTAAATCCAGACAAAGTGAGGATGTTATTGTTTTTAAATAAATTAAATATCTAAAAAAGTAATAACCTATATCTAATTAATTTAATTATTTTGTTTATATATTTATTAACTATTGTTATTATTTCTTTGGATTTTAAATGGGTAATATGATTTTTGTATGCAAGCTATATCTATCCTATAATGTAAGTAATTTATTCCTTTATTTTAAAAAAATTGGTATCAAGAACCGAAAAAATAATTTTTGAAACCAAATAAGAACTGGAACCAATTGTTTTTCAGGAACCAGCCCAATCCTAATTAAATCAATAACCAATAATTAAATTAATGTTGGATGTGGCATAAAACCCCAGATTATCAAGATTACTGTACTCTATAGTATTTTAATAATATGTATTATGTTACAATCAAAACAATTTACAAATGTAATGCTTTATAACAAAATGACAAAATATTATATAATATTTTATTTTCAATAAAAATATAATAATTACCATGAAAGTAATCTTAAAATTATAAATGTATATTTAAAAAACCAAAATTTTTTTGTAATATTATTACAATTTATTAATATAAATTAATTTTAATTTGTATGTTTCAGAATTAAAAATATAATGTTGTAAATTCTGCTGATATAATATTCCACAGATAAAAATTAAATATGGATGGAATTCGTTGGAATGTTTCTATTTCTTATTTTCATTCATTAAACAACTTTTATATACAAAAAAAAAACGACCAGAAAACAATTAGAAAAATAGAATCAAGTTTACAACAAAACAAAAAAGAAGATTGTTTAGCTTTGAATTCTATAAAACCAGGCGATCTTGTTGCTGCCAAATATGATGATGGTTTATGGTATAGAGCTAAAATTTTGAACTTTGTAGAAAATTCGACTTTTACAGTTCAATTTATTGATTATGGCAATTCAGAATTATCATCAAACTTTAAAAAACTTCCAAAAAAAGTAGCTAATTATCATGCAATGGCATATCATTGTAAGCTTGATAATGTTGAGGAAGAAGACAAAATAATTCTAACTAACAATGATGTTTATAATATATTTTTTGAGTTTATTACCTCTATTGAAATAGTTTTGACTATTTTAAGTATTAAAGAACCATTTACTGTGAGTATGGAATGGGACCAAAGAGATATTAAAACATATTTAAATAACATAATTTCATTTGGTATCACTCCTAAGATTTATGAAAAACTTAAAAAAGTTTGTCAGCCCGGTACTAAAATGAAAGTAAATGTTATTTTTACCGAATCAATAGATGAATTCTATGTGGAAACAGATGACAGTGAAGAAATAAAGAAAAAAGTTGAATATGAACTAGTAAATAGGTCAGATTGGGAACCAATTGTTGAATACAATATTGGTAAAATGGCAATTGCAAAAAGTGAATCTGATAATAGATGGTATAGAGTACGAATTTTGAAAATAAATGAGGAAGGGAAATGCACTTGTTACTTAATCGATTATGGAGTTCAACATATATGTTCAGAATTTTATGAAGCTTTTGGTTATCTTGAATCAGCTCAACCATTTATTAAACGGTGTTCACTGTTAATGCCAAATATTAAAACAAAACAAATAATGTTCACTAGTTTATCATTAAGTTTTAAAGATGAATTAGAATTATGCAAAAAGCAAAACATGTTTATGACTATAATAGAAACTGGAGAACCATATGTAGTTAAACTTACTATTGATGGTCTAAATATAGCTAGACTAATTGAACCTAAGCCTGTAAATATTTTTAATTTACGTCGTATAAATGCATTTACGGTTCAAATAAATACATCTAAAAGATGTGCTCTATTTAATGAATTAAATCAAATTGAAACTTTACCTCTTGTCAAGAAACCACAAGTTGAATATTTGTATGGAGCCAAGATTGATAAAAAGTGGTATCGTGTGAAATTGAATAAAATATGTAAGAAAAACTCTATGAATGTAATTTTGGTGGACATGGGTGGCAGTTCAGTATATGTAAAAGAATTATATGATCTTCCTGAAGACTTGAAAAGAGTAAAATACTTATATTTATCTTGTACACTTGGGTTAGATGAGAACTATTTTAGTATCAAAAAGCTAAAAAGTATTTGCAAAGATAATGTAGAATTTTCAATGATAATACTCCGAAGCACTGATGCTGAAGGTCATTATGTAGATTTGTTTTTGGAGAATAATAATATAATAAATATGATAAAAAGAGATTAATACTGGTAGAAGTTAAGTAGATGTAGCAAGTTATTTAACTTATTATTTATTAACTTGTACTTTATTATTTATTATCAAAATATAATATATTATGTTAAGTATATTGTATTTTAATTTATGTTCACATTTTAAAACTATCGAATGATTTTTAATTTATAAATTTGTATAAAATAAACTTGACTAAATTGAGCAAAGTTTTAATATAAAAATAATAACAATTGCTATTTTATAGTGTATTCTAACAAACTGTAACTACATTTTCAAGTGATTTTTCCTTGAAGATAAAAAAAAAATGGTTGGCTTTCTTGAACATTAGAGAACAGTGCTCAAAGGAAGTGGACTAAAGATTAATAGGAGTAAACTGAGGCAATAGTGTATGATTTCTAAAGTTCAGAGAAAATAATGAAGAAATGAATAGATCAAGGCATATAATGAAGATCAGTGATTATGTAGTGTGTGAGACTGATAAGTTCAAGTAATTAGGATCGGTAGTGCAAAAAATGGTAGTTTTGAGGACATGAAGTGTGAATGGAAGTGTTGGTGTTTTGTGTAACAAGAGGAAAGCGATAAGATTGAAAGGTAAGTATTATAACTTTATAAGGCAGTAATGAGACCAGAAATTTTATATTATAATACCTTCCATCATTTGTTCAGGTCCGACTACCGCAATTTCTATGTATTTAATGTCTATTGAATTTAAAAAAAAAATACCTATTTTAAATTAATAGTATTTATTACAAAAATAAAAGAATGTGTGGAGAAACAGAAGATTTTAGTTTAAGAGTTGGTGTGCATCAGAGTTCAGCTTTGAGCACATATCTGTTTACTTTAATAATACATATACAATAATATAACTAACAAAAGATATACAGCCATACAGGATGATGTGCTACGGTGCACAATGTTTACAGATAATGTAATGATTATGAGAAAGAATCCGGAAGAAGTAAATGAGAGGCTTGAACAGTGGTGAGCAACGGTTAAGGGGAAATGACTAAGGATTAGTAATAATAATACTTAGGCAATAGTGTAACTTTGAAGGAGGTGATTAAGAAATTGATAGAACTAGGCATATAATGTGTGAGGCCGTTAGATTTAAGTACTTAGGATCAGTAGTGCGAAAGAGTAGTGTTTCTAAAGACATGAAAAATAGGATAAAGTGGATAGATGTTAGGGTGTTTAGAGGATGACAATAAGATTGTAAGGTAAGTGTAATAAAAGAGTAGTGATGCTAGAAATATTGTATGGATCGGATTGTTTTCGCAGTGAACAAAAAAATAGAACAGTGTAGCGAAGATGAGAATAATGAAGAATAGGTGGATAGATCAAATAGAGGCAATATGAAAATAGCTGGTGCGAGTTGCGAAGATGTAGGTGATCGAAATTTATGGAGGTGTAGGACTAGGGTGGCCGATCCAGCGACCCCATATACTAGGTCGTTCAATAAGTCCCGGGACTAACTTAAGAGGAAAACATTTTTTTTGCAAAATTCATTTTTATTCATCAACATAATCAGCTTCAAGTGTGATACAATCATTCTAACGCTTTTCTAACTTTTCAATACCATGCTCGTAAAACGATTTGTCTTTGTTCTCAAAATAAGCTTCGGTTGCAGCGATTATTTCCTCATTCGAGTCAAATCATTTTCCCTGGAGCATCTTTTTGAGATCAGTAAAGAATTAGTAGTCGCTGGGGGCCAGGGTTACCACCTTTCACTGTCAAAAATACGGGACACATATATTTTTTTAACACTATTAATACGGAAAACATTTTTTACTTTAATAATATTAGATTTGATTTATCAAAAATACGGGACATATTGAGTCCCGACGCTCATTAAACCGGGACGGGTGGCAACCCTGCTGGGGATTGATCTAGAGAGAATGGTGGGTGGGGAAGCAGATCGAAGCCAAACTCATAGTTTTCATTAACTTGTGGCACGTTGCATTGTCTTGATGAAAGATTATTTTTTTTCTTCTTCATGTGCGATTGTTTTTTTTTTTTGCGATTTCATCCTTCAAACGCACCAATAACTAAATGTAATAGACGCTGTTGATAGATTTTCACTTTTCAAGATAGTTTATGTAAATTATACCGTACGCATCCCAAAAAACTGATGCCATGACTTTTCCAGTTCACTGTTGTGTTTTCGTATGCTTCGGACGGCTTTCACTGGTTGCATGCTACTAAGCTGACTGCCGTTAGAATCCTGAGTGAAATGGTGGAACTATATTTCGTCCATTGTTACATATTGATGCAAGAAATCCTGTTTATTGCGAATAAACCATGCCAAACAGCTCTCTGAATCGTCGACACGTTGTTGTTTTTGTTCCATTGTGAGCAAATGCGGCACCCATTTGGAAAAGACCTTTTTCAGTACCCAAGTTTTCGTGTAAAATTGTAAACGCACTTCCAAATTACATATTTACCATCACAGCAATCTCACGAACTTTCAGTTTGTGCTCATCCATAACTATTTTTAAAATTTGCTTAATATTTTCTGGACTACTTCATTTGGCCTACCCGAGCGTTCCATATCATTTGTATCATTACGACCGCGTTTAAAATCAGCATACCACCGACAAATCATTGTTTTCGACCGAGCATAGTCCGGATAACATTTTTCAAGCCATTTTTGAGCTTGCACGGTATTTTTTCCCATTAAATAGCAATGTTTCATCAAAACACGAAATTCGTTTATTTCTATTTTTTACACAAATATAAAAATAGCGGTACTTTCATCACAATAACTTGGTTATTTATGTTCAGATTGATGTAAAAATCAAACATGTGTCGTTTGAAGATTAGTTTTTTCGAAAAATAAAATGGATTTTATATAACGTTTATAATAACATTATCTGTCCCGGGACTTATTGAACGATGTGTTAGTTGGAAACAGGGTTGGACTATCCTCAAAATATGTACCGGGAAATTCAATTTTTTTGATTTGCCTTATAAGAGTGATGTAGTTGTGGGAGAGGGGGTGAAGTTCTATCATAATTATTTAATACAAATTTAAAAATAAAAAAATTCATTAGCTTATGTGTATGACTAGCCTTTGCCATACTTTTTTTTAAATATAAATATAAAAAAGATTTTTCGGGTTTTGGCGATGTCATAATTTTGCATTTGGATAGATTAATAGATAAACCCAAATCATTAAACCAATCCGAAAATCTAGTTCAATAAATTTGAATTTTTAGATAATCATCTTAAAAAAACAGGAAAGTCAATTCTGGACGTTTCTCCTTTGTTCCTTCGGTCCTCGGAGAAATGAATGGTTTGTTATAATTAAGATTTGAATGTACTGATTCTTTAATCATTATAATGTTATAATCATATTTAAAATATGATTCTGAACGAAACTAGGTTAGATATATAACACATTAAACTTATAATCCATTTCAAAATTTTACCACGTATGTAAATTACCAAGTTTGAGATTACTCAAACAAATTTTCAAGTTCTACGACTAAAACATAATTAGTTATAACATTTTAACGGAAAACGTAATTTGCCGATGTTCCGTCATTATTTGGTAGTAGGAAAACCTTATGAGTAATCCCAAAAATATGCAATATTCGAAAAGTATACCCTATTTATGGTAATCGGACTATTATTTATATTCAAAAAAATATTTTCAGACTATTAAAAATATATAACATATGAATATCATGATAGTTGAATCTACTAAAAATTATATAATTAAAAGCTTTCAAAAAAAGTTGTGACGTACGATTTTCAACATATTTTGTAAATAGATTAAGAAGTATATGAGTAGGCTTATATAACATTTTCACACCATTAAACCCAAAATTGCAGGTAATGTTAAACATTTTTGGAAAAAAATTCAAAGCTCTATATTTAGTCAAAAAAAAGTTCAAGTCCTTTCGTCAAAATTACGATTTCCGTGAATTTTGCCGTTTTTCCGTTATTATTTGGTAGTTTTTCCTTATCCAAGGAAAATCTTTTGAAAAATGGGTATATTACTATATCATAATCGATTACTCAACTATAAATAATAATTTTGCATAGATATTCGTATATTATCTATTTATATTACCACTAGAGTAAAATATTTTTTTACAAAAAAGTGCCTCAACTTTATTTCTGCACCCTGGCTAAATAGGGCTAGTCCAACCCTGGCTGGAAGATAAGGCGAAGAAAAAGATTTTTTTTTAAATATTCAAATACCTTCAGTTTCTGGCAAGTTATTTGGTTCAGCCATGTCCTGATTTCCATTTATTACCAAAGAAAAAAATTTGATAATATCAATAAAAAAAAGTAATACTTGTTCTTTAAACTCTTTGTAACTAATATCTAAAATATACCCAGTGCCGGCGCAAGGGCGGGGCACGTGCCCCTGCACTTTCAGGGTCCCACGGCTAACTAAGAAATATTATGTTATATTATTAAAAAATAATATTGAAAAATCTCATGTAAAGTCGTAAATCAATAGTATATAATTGTACTATTTGCGTATTATTGTACATTAAAGTGGCACAATATTATTGTTAAAATAAAATAAAAATAAAAAAATAATAAAATAAAAAATACCTAGTAAATAAGTTATAAATAGATCAAACTATTAAATACCACAATAACGAAAACTCATTTTTGCAGAATTTCTTCTCTCAAGAATAAACGTTTGAGAAACTCGAAAAATGAACTAAATAAAGTACCTACCAATTAGATGCAATTTTCTTCTTTTATGTCTTTAGACATAGAAAAAAAATAATTATAAAACTAATACATTCTTTGCTTCACTCCTTTGCTTCAATCTAAAAAATAGATACAAATTTATGAGTTAACCATCTTTTAAAATTTTCTAATTTTCAAACCAAAAAAAGTTAAATTATTGACTATTGATTGAATATAACAAGATACTTAAACGCAGTTATTATTTTATATATTTTAAATATTATAATTTATATATATATATATACCAGTAACCAATATATATTATGTATCTATTCATATTCATATTTTTTAGTACTTTATGATTTTAACATTATTATTTTAAGGCCAGGATTCAGAAACATTGCAAAATACATATGATAAATTATTGAAAATTACATAATCTTGTTTATTTGATTTATTACTTATTTAATTTCAAAAATAAATTAACTATTTTTATATTTGCTATAATATAAGTAATATGTTTATTTGAATAAAAATGAAATGATCAAATTTTAGATTCTGAGCTAATTGAAAAATGTATTGGTTTTACAATGAATTTTTTTTTTGTTTAAGATGAAAATTTGATACGACGTGTTTAATGACATACTCTTGAATAACCATATGTAAAAAATATCGAAAATCGTTATTCAACTTTTTTTTATACGCCTTCAAACTTTAACATTTTATATTGATGTTTAATTTGTATATGTTAAAAAGCCTGAAGACATTTTTTCGGATTGCTACGAGTAGGGTATGCTTTTGGAAGTAAATTATATCTACTTGGTACTTTTTACAAGTTGTTTTTAGAATTTCTCAAAACTTTTTCACTGGCATAAGAACCTGTATTTCTCTACTGAGAAACAGCAAAATTTACGGAAACTGATTTTGACGAACTTGATTTTAAATATTTTATGATAACTAGAAATACAATTTTATATGTATAGGGTTTTTTTGAAAAAAATAATGTATATATAATAAAGAATAAGTACTTTACATATTGAGATTGGGACTTAGGGCCCATTCTAATGTATTTGGTCCGGGCCCCGCAAAATCTATTGTCGGAACTGAATATACCCAAATGATACACAACTTCACGTTTGTTAGTTGTGACCAGGTAAACGTCCTCGTCGTCTTGGCATTCTGACATTATGATTTAAATCACGACCTATTGGTAACATCTCTATCCGTTGTATAGTCTTTAAGGTGGTTGTGGCAAAGAATTTAATAATGGTTCAATTCTCATATCTTGATCATCTAAATGTACACATTTAGATTCCCATATAAATGTTATTTATTTTTAATTAATATCAAGCATTGTATTTATTATTTATACTTACCTATTAGTATTTATAAATTTTTAATTGATGGTAGGTGAATTACAAAATTAAAAATGTCTATACATGCGTAGTGTATTAACCTGCAACTACGAATGTACTGCATGCAGTAATGCGCATTAATCATATAGGCCACGAAAAACATCTGAGTGGCATTTAAAAAATCAATCATTTAATATAACACTATAAAATTACTAAACTTCAAAAGTAAGCAAAAGCACCAAATTCTAAATACAGTTATTATTTTAAGAATGAACTATATACAAAAAAAAAATACAAAAAAAGCGTGAAGATCGGTGCTGAAAAAAAACCTTTTTATAATTTGGGTGAAAACAAAAAAATTAAAATTTATTTCAACATATTATTATTTTTTTAATGGAAATATTATGGGAAGTTAGATTAATTTTATTTATTTTTTTGAAAGTCTACACAGAATTCACATTTCATATACGCAATATCATCTTCTAACACAATGTCCTCAAGTGGATCAGCTAATCCATAATCCCGATCTGGTAAATTATTTTTTGTAAAACTATTTGAACCAAAAATAATACGTTTTTTTTTTGTTTGAAGATTTTTGTTTATTTTAAAATTAAAATTTTTTTTCCGACTCTCCCAGTAAATAATAAATAAAAAACACATTATACCGCCTGGGGCCTGACTATAATCTTTATTTTCATTACAAACTGCATAACAATGTAACATTAAAATTTATGTAAACAATCTTAATTATAATAAACTACTAATTTCAATCAAAATCGACCTTTCCACTTTTTTTCATATAATTATATATTTTAAATAATTTTTAGAATAAATAAAATAAAATCGGCACTTTATATTTCGTCACGTAACCATCACAAGTTCACAATAATTTACTAAGGAACTATTTCATAATGTAACCACAGCTAGGGTACACATATACTAATTAAATATATTAATAAGATTATTATATTATCATTCGGTAATGACGAAAACAATTTAAAATAATACTTGACGCTATATAACGCCATATTAAATAAATAATTTGAAAAAGTGGGAAGGTCGATTTTGTATGTTCCTCCTTCGTCCCTTCGATCCTCGGAGAAATAAGTGGTTTATTATAATTAAGATTTGAATGCAATGATATTACATTAGATAATACGATTCTGAGCGAAACTCAATATATTACTATATCCTATATGCTATACTGATAAACCATTCATTATTGGTTCATTATAATTAAAATTTGAATGCAATGATATTGCATTTAAAAATACGAATGCAGTTTCTAATCGAAACTCAATATAATACAATATATTAAACTGATAGGTCATTCTAATCGTTCCATATAAATTTACCACGTATATAAAGTAAAATACCTATGAGAGAACAAAAAAAAAATTAAAGTAGGTACTTACGTTCAAAATTTCATTAGTTATCATGAAGAACTTAAAATCAATTTCATCGAAACTACGATTTCCGTAAATTTTGACGTTTTTCCGTCATTTTTTGGTAGTTTTCCTTCTCCCAAGAAAAAATTTTTGAGAAATTCGAAAAATGAACTAAATACTTTATTTAGTTAAGTTATATTTAAGTAGGTAGGTATAGGTACCAAATAATGTATAGAGTATAGGTAAAATATACATATTTTTATATAGAACGATATATAATATTATGTATTGTATAAAAACAACTAGGTATAAATATTTAATTCGTAGTTGTGCCTTGTTGACCATTTTAATAAGTCTTAATAATTGTCCTTAATTAGTATTTAAATAATAATGTTTCGCTCCTCTCCTTCAATTTTACATAAAATATTTGAATATTTAAATAGTGTACACACATAGAAAACTGTAGTAGATTTAACAATAACTAGCGTTAGTCTCATACACATTTACACGTCGTTTTCCTGCCAGAGCTTGCTTGGTGTTAACATAACATTAATATAATGTTAAACGTAATGTACTGTGATTAGCAAACCGTATTTGTTTTATTAACTACACGGTATAGTTAAAATAACAATAAGTAATGTGTAATTTAAATACTTATTTTAGTAATATTAACTATTGAATTAGATGTAGAATTAGGTACAATTATTTGTTATACTAATTCCAAATAAATAAGTTGAAATAATTAAATTATTTTGTAGAAAAAATTATTCTTTTCATTGTTATATTAACTACATTTTTGTTGTTATTTGCAAATAAAAGTATAATGTAGATATAACATATACTATTTTGTTATTACAATGAATTGTTTTATAGTTAAATTAATTGGACATACATAGGATGATATATGAATTAGATGTTATAAATATATTTTTAAATAAAATAGACAAGTGTTTGTACATATACAAATATATTGAATACCAATTTACAATATTTACATTAAATATTTAAATAATTATTAATTATACATAATATATACATCATATTATATATATTACAAGTGAATATAAAATAAAAATGCATTTATGACAAAGCATAATTTCATAAATAATATTTAATAATAATAATATTTTAATAATTTTATATTCAAATTAAAAATATATATATAAAAATAATTTAGTGTATAAGATATTAAGATACATTAATTTGATTAATATATAATAATTATTATAATTTTATCCATGGTATGTGGAAATAAAATAAATTACCTATATAATACATAGTATACAATTATATTATTATAGTGCATACCTTAAAGTCGCATAAAGTTTTCCATTACTTAGAACTCTAATAATTGTAGGTGTTCGGTCTGGTAAATCGTTTATATGATAACCATTAAATTCTATTTCATTATATTTTTTAATTTCATAGGCATGAAAGTGACTATCAAACCCTACTGTTGAATAAAGTTTGCATATTAAATATGGAATTCTTAAATTATTAACAAGGATATTAATAATTTTACCAAATATGCAATCATTTAAATTTATTTCCACTATCACTAACATGTCTGGTTTATAAATAATACCTTTAAATTTTATCCAAGATGCCAAAAATGTTTCTGGTTTAAACTCTGCAGGTAATGAATTAATTACATTTAAATTGAAATATCTAGAAATATTTATTTTTAAACAAGTTCCTACTTTTAAGTCAGGTTCTAGCCCAGTTTTAGTTAATAAACGATTAACCATTTTTAATTGTAACTTATGTGATAATGTATGACCAAGATTTATACGGCATGGAATTGAATTTGCGAATGCTTTTAAAACTTTATGTTTAGACTCAAATCTTAATGATGATGTTAATATAATAGGACCATTTTGAAGAAGAAGACGACCATAGTGTGTTAGAATATGAAATTTGGGTTTTAATAAGCTTTTAGAAAAATATAAATATAATCTATTGTGTTCTGAAACTAAGCTGTCTAATAGATATGCACATTCCGGTTGAATTATTTTAGCACAACAAATATCAATAATTTTTCTAAGAAATATATATAATTTCCAAATGTTGGTTTCTAATGGAACTAGTTTTCCAACAATGAGTCCAAAATATCGAATAAGACACAACATTTCCGATGAAGACATAATAATACAATTGTTGTCTAAATGTTTTTGGTTGATTGGAGGTGGATAATTTTTGCGTTCTGTTATTCCATAGTCAAATAATAATATTCGATTATTTAGATCTTTAAGTGAAAAATATTTATTATTTATAAAATAATTAATAATAACTGCAATATCGTATCGTGCAACCCCTTCCGTAACATCGTGCATAAAATTACATACACTATTGACTACTGCATGATAGTTTGGAATTTTATTAAAAACACAACGTTCATTTATACCAGTTTCAGAAACATTGTTTTGAATTATGTCCAATTCATAATTATTTATATCTCTAATTGATTCCACTGACTCTTTATCATATATTGAAGATCATGTTTATGTGACCTGCATATTCTACAATAATGATTAGCAGAAAAACTTTCAACAAATCCCAACATAGAATTCAAACCCAAATTATCACCTAAAATTAAACCAAGAGCAAAATATATTTTTATATGAACAGAATTTACAATTATTGTTACTCCATTTTCTTGTAAATCAATAAGTGAACGTATAAGAGCAGAAAACATAGTTTCATTATTAAATTTTTGTGCCCCTCTATCAGAAGAATGAAATAAATACCCCGGAAAAATATTATCTAAAGATGATAAGTATTCTGGAGGAAGAGCAGGAACAGTATAGTATATACACCCCATTTTATGAACACCGGAATGAGAACCAAGTGGATTACCCATTTCGGCGTCATCATAATATAAAAATATAGGAAAAACAATTTTATCTTGAAAATTATTTTTAATATTTTTCCATGTGGAACCATTTAAGAATGATGATAAATTTGTATTATTTTGTGACTCTTGAGTATACTGATATGCTGTATCAAATATGCCGGGTAATTCGAAAAAATATTTAAGGTTCTCTTTTATTGGAAATAAATGCCCTTGGACCTGAACCATGACCTGTCGCTCTTCACCAGATATTATTTTTTTCTTTAGTAAAACCTAATACAATTGTTTTTGGCCTAAAGAATAAATTGTTTGATTCAAAATATTTAATTCGTTGGTACTCAGTTTTAAGATTAATAAAAGGATTTTCTAATAAATTAAATATATTATTAATTTCAGTTAATTGAGTGTCATTACAATTTATTAAATTAGGTATTATTTTCGACTTTAAATAAGATATAATTCCAGATGTAAATAATTCTATTGTTCCTTCTACTATTTCTTGGATTAAAGTAGCAGTTACATTAGGTTTAGAATATAAATTGGTTATAAATTTTAAGATACTACCCCTAACCAAATCAAACACACTCTTGTTGACTACAATTAAATACAAATTGCGAGCCTAAATTGTGGTAATATTTTGTATGTAAAATAAGCCGATTAATAGTCGGTAATGACACTGAACATATAAAACAAATATACATTTCAATACTTTAAAAAATTAATGAGATTAAATTTACAAATTTATAATAACTATTACACTGATAATAAAATAATAAGAAGAATAATAATTACTAATTATTGCTTAAAACCCAGATAATTTAATTATTGAAATTTCCCTATAATAGTTTTTATAATTGATGTAGATTTATTATACTTAGTGTTCATTTAAAAAATTAATTGTTGAATAATTAACCACGATTCATAACATTCTTTTGGATAGCTACAATTAAAAACAAAAAATGTTTTGTAGCAAACTTCTAGTGTTTTCAATGGATCTTCAAAATGCCAAAATTTCTCATTAATATGGACATAACATGAAATTGAATTGATATCTTGACCAATAAATACTATGTATGGTTGAATGGTAGCTTTAAATTTCATGTAATGCATTTGCTTCTCAGAAAACTCCTTATTAAATTCTATCAAATTCTGAAAAATTAGATTAAGCTTTATTTCACAAATAAACGAAAAAATTATTTCTTTATTAAATGTTTACCTACTGTTAAATGAATTGAGAATGCTGAAGCAACTCTAACAAAGATGGTTTCCAATATTTATCAGATGTAATATTTTTAATTTGAGTTTTTGTAGGAATTAAATATGGTACCAATAGTATTCTAATAATATTAGACGTTCTTAAATCTGAAAATATTAAATCGTTTTAACACACATAATATAATAAGTAATTATACATATTATGTATTAATTACTGAAAACAAATAATTAATTGAGCATATTTTTAATTTGATGTTGAATAAAATAAAATTCACCTTCGTTTAAATCTGAGGAATCTAATTGTGTTAAAAGTGCTAAAGCACGTTTATCTTTTATTGAAGAATTTCTCAAAGTAACTAACTGCTTGGAAAATTGCTCCCATGAACTTACAAATGTATTCCAATTTTCATACAACATATGAGTACCTGGATTCCCAATTTTAAAATCTTCGATAACCTATGACATCATTTAAAATATTTAAACATTATAATTTATAAACCAAATAATAAGAAATATTTACTAGTTGATATCCAATAGAGGATTCAAATATCGGCCATTTCAATAAAATATCTGATATAAAATATTCATCAGAATTAAAAATATAATTTCTCCTTATATCATAAGTTACTGTCCATTTGTCTTTAATAGAATTAAAATTTAAGTTAAGCCCATCAGTTACAAGCCACTGTTTTGCTGATTGAACTTCCTCTATAATAATGAAATATATGAAAATAATGATTTGAATTACATTAATAATATTTTAAACGATAAATTCTTTATTCATTTACCTGAAAAATTTATACAAGGAGTTATTTCTGTTACAGTTTGTGTTTTTTTTTCTTTCGCTAACAATTGCTCCAACCGATCTTAACCTTCGAGCAACATTCTTCCAACGTTCAATTAATTTTTCTTTTGCATGTGCTTGATGATTGCCTTCTGTTTTTGATGGTATAAAATAAACACTCTATAAATAGCATTATATTTTATTAATTAATACATGGATATATCATAATATATTAATATAAAGTATAATTATATATTATTTAAAATAATGCAGATTTAATAGTTCAATTACCTCCTATAATATACATTTATAGTATAGGTAAAAAATAAAATTATTGATAGTATATTTAATTTTTAATATATATTTAGTTGTTGAAATTAATAATTCCAATATATAATTATTCTAACTATCTAATTAAAAGTAAATATACATTTAAAATAATGTGTATACTATAATATTAGAATAAAATGTAATAAAAAAAAAAAAAAATTATCAATATTTTAGTTGATATGCTTATTAATTACTTTTTTTAATTTGTAGAGTTAGCCTTAGTGACCCAATTTAAAATATTATCAAATAAATTAATACCTACTAAAAAAAAAAAAATCAACTTTTACAATAAAGTGTGTAAATAAATATAGTTCACAATTATAATTTATAAAATTATTAATATAAAATCTGTATATTTAAATGTATTGTTTATTTTATTTACCTTTTGCTCTTTTGGAAATAGTTCAACAATTAATTCTGATATTTTTCGAAAGTATAAATCAGTCCCTCTAAAATAAAAATTGGATGTAATATATTAATACTTTTACTTCATATGAGATAATAGTTTTAATATTAAATATTTAAAGCCGATTTACTTAGGGTAATTTAAAATTTAATAAAATGATATAAAACTACTTAGTAATAAGTTTCATACATTTTATACATTAATTTTATACTCCTGATAAAAATAAATAAACATTTAATATTTTTGTGTAATACTTTACATACTTGCATTGATCTTGTAAAAGATGATTAATAAGCATTTGGGTTAATAAATTTTGTGCATCATCTGAAAGGCCCCCATTATTGTTTTTACTATCGGCCAATATGTATCGACCATCATTTGTTGTATGCAAAATATTTAACATAGTCTTAAGAAAATAAGATGATTAGTTTTAATACAAATAATAATGTTAAGAAAATATTGTTTTACTTCAATTGTCCATTCCATAGGCTTATAAGATCCATATTTTTTATGTAATGGGTACGGTTGTGGATTATGTGACGTTTTTACATGTTTATTACTATTTTCTTTTGTATCAACTGATGAATCTGATGCATAAGATATATCTTCCAAAACTGTGTTAAATTTAGGGATAGGAATATCTGAAGTTGTAACGGGAGTTGCTATAGATTTACCTGATTGAAGAATAAAATTCTAACAGACAAATAAAAATTATGAATATACCTATAGGCTAGATTAGCTAAATAATTAAAATAAAGTATTGGGTATACTTCTACCTACAATGGTATATTAGGACAATTCGAAAATTATTTTAAAATCTTGTTTAAATAGAGTAATCTAGTATTCTGTACTACTATAAGGTGTGACGATTTATAGCTTATTACAATGATTTAATTTTTAATAGATACATTTTGATATTATAATTTAAACATTTAAAAGAAAAGTTTAGGTATTTCACAAAATAAATTACCAAATTTCTGAAAAATACTTGAAATAAACAAATATAAAACTAATTATTATTAAAATTTATCTTACCTCATCCATGTATTGGTCCATTTTAATAACTTATACGCACAAAATCAAAATCAAATAAATTGTCAAATGTTCATCTAAAATGCAAAAAACAGCACACACAACAAATTCACAATAATGGCGAATGACAGTGTCGAACGAAACAAAATATAAGAAAAACAAACGGTAAACACGTACAGTGGTTGAAATGTTTTACAAAAACAACAACAACCCGTATATTCAGAATAACCAATTTTATGCTTAATATAGATTTATTATTTATTGTAATAATATTATTATTACCAGTTAATACTAAATTGAAGTAATAATATTGTTTTTATATATATCAACATTGGACTGATTGTTGAAATACAACAAAGTATTGTTAATTCTAATACATAAAAAGGTAATAAATTAAAGAACCATATGTGGTCAATTTCAACTAATTTATTATTTGTCAAAATAACTATAAGTGTATTCAATTTAAGATATTTTAGTGTTGTATTATTTTCAAGTTTTATGTTAAAATAACCATTTAACTAGTATTATATTAATATCATTTAATGTCAAGCAATATTATTTAACCTAACCTTTCTTTGTTATTAATTTAACTATAAAATCGTAGTAACTTAACAATTATCTGCTAACAATATATTTTATGTTAAATCAACACCAATTTTTCTATGTGTGTATATTTTAGATTCTGAGCCGAGCGAGTTTGTTTCTACAAAGATTTTTTTTTTGTATGTAATTGGCCTTTATGCTCCGGCGTATATAATATTTTGAAAATCTTGACTGACAATTTTTTTTTATAGGCTTAAAGCTAAACAACCGAAAATCGCCTAAATTACGGATTCTGTTATTTAAAATTTTTATTCCGTGTATCTAATTAGGTTTTGATAGTAAAAATTTGAAATTTTTTTTTGAGTATTCACATACGTGTTCTTTATTACAGAAAAAAATTTCGAAACGATTGATTGATTTTCTGACTAGGTATAGAGTTTCGAACTTTTTTCCAAAAATGTTTAATATTTCCGGCAATTTTTGGTTTATTGTTTTGAAAATGTTGTCGAAGTCATATACAACTTAATCTTTTTACAAAATATTTTGATAATCGTGACTGACAATTTTTTTTAAAAGCTTTTAAAATTTGAATATTTTTAGTAGAATTGATTATTATATATTATTTAATTTATTTTTTTGATGTATGAAAACATTTTTTCGGATAGAAATAATGGTCTGATTACTACAAATCGGGTATGCTTTTGGTAGTAAATTGCGTTTAATTGGTACCTTATTTAGCTCATTTTTCAAATTTCTCAAAAGTTTTTCCTCGGGAAAAGAAAAACTACCAAAAAATGGCGGAAAATCGGCAAAATTACGATTTCAGTATTATTTAAAAAATTTTTAATTTCGTGATAACTAATTGAGTTTTGATCGTAGGGACTTGAAAATTGTTTTGAATATTAACATAGGTAGTTTACATACGTAGTAGAATTTTGGAAAGGATTATTAGTATAGTGTATTGTAATATATTGAGTTTCGCTCAGAATCGTATTTTCTAATGCAATATTACTGCATTCAAATCTTAATTATAATGAACCACTAATTTTTAAATTAAATTCTCCAATTTCACTTATTTTATATATATTTTTTTCTTCATCCAAATCATTAAAACTTTTTTACCTACTAACATCTCGCAAAATTTGTTTTAATCATTATTGGTGTCAATAAAAAAAATAAAATACATTTCGTTCCCCTTCTTTAATTTTTCAATATATGTAGAATATTTTAAAATTGATGAAAATTTATAAAAAAAATAACATTTAAACATTTAAACGATTTTACGTACTACTATCCTAGTAAAATGTTTTTCGTCTAAATTGTCTAAATGACATACAAATTCATTTTACGTGATTTAAAGGTCGATTTTATTAGTTTTATTTTGCATATTTTATTTTAATTTTTTAAATTTTATTTATTTTTTTAATAATTTTTGTCATATAAACAGTGGTGTATTGGAGCCTATATGGGAGTATACGGCTTATACTCATAACAATATTTGTATAAAATTTTTTTTCGCAATATAAATAATAATTTTATAAGTATACGGTTATAATATTTTATAATTTATAAATTTGTTATACATTTAATGACAATAAATGTATATTATTTTAATATTAAGTGTATTTTATTAATGAATATATGTATAAGTTATTATGTTTCTATTAGTTAATTCATGCATATATATATATATTATATACCTTTACGACTTAAAATTAAAATTTTTTAAAACAAAAAAAATTCTCATTTAATAAAGTATAGAGTTCTAGTTATAATTTATTTATAGTTATTATATATAATTATTAAGGATAAAAACGAATTATTTGACTAGAAAATAAAAATATAAATAAAAAATTAATGTCATTAATAATCATTTCAAGTAATTTTTCTTTTTTAATGTAATTTTGAGAAAAATATGGTGGATACTCAAGACATTATTTATCAATACATTCCTGTATATAAATCATATCATATTTTTTTCATATAAATAATTAATAATTATAAATTAATTAGGAGTTACTCCTAAAATATTCTCCTTTAATGTATATATATATATATATATATAATACACCTAATATTTATTATTAGGTTATAAAAAAATGTTCATTATTATTTATTTTATATCATAAGAAATAAATATATAAAATTATGGTACATTGAGGGAAGCATTGTATCAATTGTGTGATAAATGAGAGAGAATAGATTGAGATGATATAGACGGTTTTTTGAGACCGGTATTGACATGGTTTCATATATTCCGTGGTATAGACATGTAGTGACATTTGCACTTAATTTCATAGGTAGGTACTTACATACTAATTATATGATATTACATATTTTATATTAATTAGTATGATATGTTTATAATTTGTAAGTATGCTGATGTATTTTGATTTAGTATATCTAATTTATAATATTATAATATTCCAATTTATATTTTATATATTTAAGTTTGAAAATAAATAAATTTAATTGGAATTTAATAAATTTAATGGGATTTTAGTTTTCTGCTTTGGTATACCTAACATAACCTATTTTTCTGTACGCAATTTTGTTCTTATCACGGTTGTAGATAGAACAACAACCTATCTACAACCGTGGTTCTTATCAATTTTCGGGAAACTGGATCAGCCCCGTTGGATGGTCCTGTTGGTAACTCTTATTCAATTGTACAAGTCATACGGCGACACTGTAATTCGCAACAAAACTGCTGTGTAGATGCCTATTGCTATACCTATTCCTATTTACTTTTTGCATTTTACAATATTTTCGTTTTTCCTTCCTCACTGTTTGCGGCATTAGTTTTTGTTTTGTCGTTGTGTTTTTTTTTTTTATCCGAGAAAATATCTATTTATTTAATATTCTTTTGTATACGATTATTTTTTTTCTCACTAATTGTCGTGCTTTTGTATCAGTTTTGTAAATATTTGTTTGTATCCTCCGTTGCTTTCGGACTTTGTTTCTTCTCTGTCCCATCGTCGAAGGCAAAAAATGTAACTCAGGACGATTGTCCCAGTCTATGAGTCGAACGATACATGGTCGTTTGGCCTTGCTGTTGTGGAACACAATCGAATATCGGCGATAACAGATTTCGTAACGTCGCCGCCGTCATCGCCATCAGTTTCCAATCGGTCCGATCGTGTACGGAATTTATGGACCGTTCCGCCACGTTCTCGAATCCCATATCGAAAATCTGTGTTGGCCATTCTTGTCCCGTCGGTACGTCAAGGTACGCGACCTTTGCCATTGGCGATAGATCGGTGTCATTATTACAGTCTTCTCCACCAAAGAAGAAAGCTTCAAAGCGTATTGAAGCTTTCGAAACGGCATTCATGGAACTATGAACCTGGATTCATTGTCATATACGTTGTCGCAAATCAGCTATCTCGTTGCTAATTTGTCGAAAAAAAACTTCAAGTCTAGCGTTCAAGAATTGTCTGACGTAAGTATTGTACACTATTTAGTGTCTAATTGTGTAGGTATATTATTTAAACGTGGGTATGTTGTGGTCTTTTTATTTGTTTATCTTAATCTTACTGTTAACTATTTATTTAGTTTATTATTTGGACGACAATCAGAGTCAATTGACATCATTCGTTTCCGTATGGCAACTGAAACTTTTAATAACATATATTGTGTGCGCGAAATGTGTTATGAAATTATTTTTCAAGAAAGGCATAATTTTATTTGAGATTATTTGTATTTAATTGTTTTAATATTGCATTAAAATATCATGTGAGCTTTGTACTGATCTTTAGTTATTAACTGTTGACTAGAGAGTTAAACTATTGTTTGAAGTTATTAGAGCGCAATCTGTATGCATATGCAATTAATATAAAAGATAATTTGAATCTGTTGGTTAACATTTAAAATTTGCTTTTGTGTTATTATAATTAAAAGTGGTACATACATTTAGGATAGAATCACTTTTCATTATATATAAATACTTGGCAATTTTATATATACTTATAGGTATTCGTGAAAAATAAAAATTGAATAATTTAGAATTTAAAATTATCTAAATAATATTGTTATTAAGTTTATTGGTAGGTAGTAAGTTAAAGTTATTATTTATTATAACAATTTTACTTTTATATATGCTAATATTTAGGTGTATCATGAGTTATATGTTTCAATGTAAAATTATATAATAAATTCTTGAAATATAATATTTTTATATATTGTATCTCAAAAATATAAAACAAGTGTTTAGGTATAGGTTCATATAAATATATATCAGCTTTGTCTTACATTCACAACTAGATTGGGTTATAGATATTAATAATATTTAAAAAATATTTTCAATTTTTGAAAGCTTAAAATAATAACGACTTCAAGTGTTTTGTTAATATCAAGATTAGAATATTTAGGTAATTTTTGTAGTTGGTTAGATATACATTCAATGTAAATCTAACAAATACATACCTAAAAATAATCTATAAATTTTAAGTGATAAACTTTAATGAATCAATAAAATAAACTAAATTATTTTTCTTAAAATTTGTAATCAATTTTTATTTTTAGGTTTATTATTTGTAACAAATAATGCTTGTGTATAAAATTAAATAGAATTAAAAATTTGTTTTATCCAAATTATGTAAACAGATAATATATATATTAATTTATCGTGTTTCATTAGTCCTTATCATTATTCAATATTAGCTATTATTGTTAAAAATTTAAATTATTTTATTTTATAATTATAATATTTTAATCTTTAAATTTCCTATGATTTATGGTATGTAACTATAAGCATCTTAATTGTAATTGTAATTTATAGTTTATAAATATTAATTATATATTTTAGGTACGTATATGATGAGTTCATAATTTAATTACCTATTTAACTCTCATTGTTTATAAAACTTAACTAAACAATAAAATCTAAAACAAATTTTAAATGACTATTTATAAATTTAAATGATACGGTATCAACTGTTTGCTTTTTAATAAATTATATTTAATGATCATGATTGTTTATATTTAGTACATTTAGTATAGGTTATTTTTTCTGTGATAAAGATGTATTATTAGCATTTAAAGAAAAATTATTATGTATTAGGTACATTTTAAATTGAAATATAAAAATAATATGTGGAAATACTAATATTCAAATCAATTTTTATATTCAATAATGGTACAACCAACAGTAGGTTTTTTATTCTCAATACTTTAAGTATTGATACTTTTAATTTTTACTTTTTTAAGTTTATGTTATGTTAGGTTATTAACTTCAATAATAATATAAATTATAATTTCCTCTTTTTTATTATTTAAAGGCTATACAATTGCAAGGATTCGAAGCAGATCGGCATTTATTACGTTGCCTGTTTTCTCATATAGACCTAAAAGAAATTGAAGGACCACGAAATATATCTCATAAGGATTATTATCAGGTCCAATTGTTAGCACAACAGTGTACAACTCTTTTAAATAAACCTTCACTTACATCAATTTTGTGTTTTACTCTTGACAATCCACTTCATACTCAAAAGGTAATTTTAATTAATAAAATTTTAGGTATTTCAAGGTAATGTTACCTTAGTCTAAAATAACTTTATTTCTTGCATTTTTTATCAAATTCTCATTTTGTATTTTAAATTATGTTTAACATTGAGTAATTGAGTTTTTAAAATAATTACCAATATATACCTATTACTAGTTAATATAACTATGTGTAATATGTTAATTGAAAAAAATTAATTTTAAACACATTAGTTTGTACTTGGCAATTTATCTATAAAATATAATATGTAATAAAACAAGGACTAACTAGGTTATTATAAAGAAATCAATGATTATTCAAATTTAAAATACAACAGTTGATTTGAGTACATAAAATTTATATACGATTATGTACTATCACATAGTGTGTCATTATTTTAAGGTTTTAGTTTTATAAAATGTAATTACTAATTTATTCATGTTGATTTATTAATATTATAGCCTTTGAAACCATCAATACAGCTATTTGTTCAACTTAGTAGAATTTTACATCTTAGCCTTGTGCAAGAAGTTGTTTTTGGACTTGTTTGTTTGGAATCTGCAAATTACTCAACATTTGCATTACAGTTTGTCAAGCAAAAACTCCCAGAACTTATTAAATCTTATATTAACTCAGGTATAAATTGATTTATTTAATCATAATATATTATATTATATCATTATATCATACATAGATACTAATACTGAACAAGTAACTGGAGGTGGATTACACGATTCTAGTCCTGAAGTTCTACATTTAATTTTAAGACACGTATTTGCTATAGATGATCAAATATTTGGTATGTTTAAAAAATATTGAAATCTTAATGTTTGTGTTTTAATTAAAATTAATGATATAATTTTAAATTTTGTTTTAGGCATAAGTAAAGAAGTTAAAGATATTTTATTGAAAAATTTACGTCGAGATTTTCCACTTGAGGTTGCACCTGTTTTATTGGCTCCTTTAATTTATCCTGATAACCCGGACCGTCCAATGGATAAAATAAATCAAGATACGTCATCCATTTCCAATACAATGGTATTTTAATAATATATCAATAGTGCATATACATTTATATTCATTATTGTATTAATAAAACATATACATTTATATTCATATAATTTATTTATATTTTAGTTGGACCCATCATTAGCTGATTTAATTATGGAAATGGGTTATTCGATTTGTTCATCAATAGAGGAGTGCCGTCGTAACTTGTTATCAGTGACAGGTGGAAGTGGTACTTCAGTAATTTTTGGGCCTGTATCAATAGCTAAAGTATTATCAATGATGATACGTACACATACTGGACTTGACACTCAATCTACTTTGACATATTGGCCCGGTGATAATACAAACCATGATCAAGAAAAAACTTCTAATAATTCTATAACCTGGAATGTTGAAGTTTTTGCACATACAGTTAAAGACTTGGTACTATAATATATCAATATTTAATAATAATTAAAATGATAAGAATTATTATACTAATTTGATTACTATAAATTTATGTTGTTGTAGAATCCATCATTGTCTTGGTTAGACGTTATTAAAGAACTTGACCATTCTGACTTTATTGTTAAAGATAGACAAGGTTTAGTTCTTCTTTTTACTGCTTTGAAATTTGGATTAAAAGTCCAAGGATATCATGCTGAAAACTTTCCTGTAGAAATGATTTATCGTCATTGGTCAAATTCAGAAGCACAAGTAATATATTTTGTTTTAAATTTAAAACAATATTTATTCTGTTTTATTTTCGTTTTAGATGTCTCTTGTGCAACATATATTACAAAATTCTGATGTTTTTTGCTTTGCGGATTATCAATATCGCTCTGTATCAATAGATTTGTTAAAAGTAACACCAGAAGCAGACAATAAGGATATAAATAATTGGTAAAATCATTTTGGTGTAATAATTGTTATTGTTATTATTTAGCCAATGAGGTAATTTTTTTACTATAGGCGATCAATTGAACTTGTTGATTTAATGTTGTATTTGGCTGAACGGGGTCTTTACTATCAAGTGCAAGAATGTTTGAAATTTCCAGCACAAAAATGTCCTGATTTGTTAGCACTTGCTCTCATTCAATCAAATGGGCCTTTAAGTATGGTTAGACATGAAATGATAAGTGGTCTTATACCAATATTTCTTGGAAATCATAGCAATGCTGCTGTCATCTTGCATCATGCTTGGAATCATCAGGTAATTTAATTTATTAACATCTGAAATAGTTATTTTATTATTTATATTTTAGAATGTTGGCCTCAGACACACTTTAGTACAGGCTATGAGTGAATGGTATGTGCGTAGTGATCATGATCATGTTAAACTTTCCAGGATTTTAGATATAGCTCAAGATTTAAAAGTAAGAGTTTTAAATTTAACTAATGTGCATCTGTTATTTAATATTATCACTCCATTACTTTAGGCATTGTCATTATTGCTAAGTGTACAGCAGTTTGCATTTGTCATTGATTTAGCCTGTTTAGCCTCACGGCGCGAATATTTAAAACTTGATAAATGGTTATCAGATAAAATTCGTGAACATGGGGAAAACTTTGTGTCTGCCTGTATAAAATTTTTGCAAGTAAGCCTTTATATTATCAATATCAATTTAATAAAAAAAAATTTCATAAATCAACTGTAATTATTATTGTTATTAGAAACGGTGCCCTCAGTTAACTGGATCGTCAGCTAAAGATGAAAATTTATCTAAGTACACACCTTTGTCATCTGAGACCATATTAACAATGCTAAATTGTTTGCGTAATATTTCTGGGTATGTTAAATTATGAAATTAATCATTTTTTTATTATATGAATTATATGAATAATGTAATATCAATTAGTTTTGCATGTGTGCACCAACATATATTTTTTTAAAACTACCTATCAACTAATATTTTTATTATTTTCTGTTGCCATAAATTGGTTCATTCAGTAATTCAATATATGTAAAATGTAATTCCACTTTTGGGCCTTGTTTCTGTTACATATATATTAAAAATTAATAAATCATTATTATCGCGAATTAATTTTTTTAATAATTTTTAAGTTTTTGTAAAGATAAGTGTTTCCATTTATCGTGATTGCATTGTTTCTTGTGTGTAATATATTAAAATAATAACAAACTTAAAATGTTACATAAAATATACATATATTTTTATATACTATTAAAACAGTAATTATGCTTTATTACAGAACTACTTCACAAGAACTTTCAGATGCCATTATGCAGATGGTAACAAACTGTACCAATATGTATATGTCTAAAGTAGCATCAGCACGTATAAATTCAACATCTCAACCACCAGCTATACTTCGTACTTCTCAACACCATCGGCCAGTTGAAGGGCAATCTCAACAAGTATTGGTTGATCAACTTACTGGACTTGCCACTAGCCTTGCTAGTCTTGGACTAAATCCATCAGCACAATCTGGTTCTACATTTACTTTACCGGGTTTGATTAAATTACACTTATACATTAAAAATATATAACATAAAATAATTTTTCCTTTTATAGGATCTTTGGGGCAGTTAGTTCAAACACCTGGATCACCTTCTCGTAATATTGTAGGTAATACTTCTGGACATGGAAGTTTTTCCATTATGACACCATCGTCTTCAAATGCTCCTGGCCCTGCTGTTTCTAGTCAATTATCCGGACCATCTAATATGTTAGGTCGTTTACCACCTCAACAAGTTGCACCATCTGTAATTGGTAAATCAAATCAACAAAGTAAGTAATAAATTAATTAATTCATATCATAATTCAAATTTTTAAAAATGAATAACAATTTAATTGTCTACTTTTAGTTGACAATAGTTTATTTGTCGATGGTAATATGCCAGTCTCAGTACCTAAAGATATAGAAGATGAAGCAAATAGCTATTTTCAAAGAATTTACAATTTGGCACCTCTTCATTCTTTGTCAATTGATGAAGTACTGGAAATGTTAAAAAGATTTCAAGAATCTCCAGTTAAACGTGAAAGAGTAATTATTGTCATTTATAATAAATATAATTTCTAATTAATATTTAAATTAATCGCAACAAAGTTACGTATAATATTTTCCTATGATTTAATTAAATCTGAAGATTTTGTATATATTTTTTTTATAACAATAACATATTTTAAAAAGAACTATAATTAATGCCAAATACCTACATTTGTCCTTAAATTGTATTATACACCTAGTGCATGATTTATCTTGAATGTATTGAATAAATTCATGCTATAAATTAAAATGTATGAAGAAAAATTTGTAATTTTAAAAATTTATAGGACGTCTTTTGTTGTATGTTGAGAAACTTGTTTGAAGAATATAGATTTTTCCCAGCATATCCAGAAAAGGAGCTTATAACAACAGCTCATCTTTTTGGTGGTATTATAGAACATGGTCTTGTTTCGTAAGTAATCTTTTTATATATAATTTTAATTTTGATATTTTATTTTATGCCAAAGCAAAATGTATTTTTGTTTGTAGAAATTATAAAGCTTTGGGGCTTGCACTTCGCTTTATTTTGGATGCACTAAAGAAGAATCCGAATTCCAAAATGTATAATTTTGGAATAACTGCATTAGACCGTTTTAAACACAGACTGAAGGAATACCACCAATATTGTTCTCACATTTCATCGATTCCTCATTTTCAACAGTTCCCACAACATCTTATTGAGGTACGATTTTATACTATAAACAATTAATTATAGTTGTTACTAAACCAATTGAAATGATTTTTAATTCAATTTTTTTTATTGCAGTATGTAGAATTTGGTAAAAGTTCACAAGAACCACCGTCTTCCAGAGTCTCAGAAATATCTGGGCCGAGTACTAATACCATATCGCAAAATTCATTTATGCCAAATTCTCATAATGCTTTTAAAGCTCAAAGTATCACTACTACTACAACAACCACTACTGTATCATCTACATCTTCTAAACTTATTACTACCAATGCTGTTTTACCAACAAGGGTTAGTACATTTTATATATAATGCTATTTTTCGATTATTATTTAAATGTGTTCTATATATAGCCTTCAATTGCAAACACTACGAACATTGATACTTTATTGGTAGCCACAGAAAAAGATGATAAAATTATTGCACCACTAGAAAATGTTCAAGATAAAATAGCTTTTATCTTTAATAATTTAAGTCAATTAAATCTTCAAACGAAGGTAAAATACAAAATTACTTTAAAAAAACTTGTTTAATACTGAAAGTATTAAATTCTAATAAACTAATTTTACTTTTGCTTTATAGTGTGATGAAATAAGAGAGATTGTCACCAATGAATGTTTACCATGGTTAACACAATATTTGGTCATGAAACGTGTCAGCATTGAATTTAATTTCCATTCGCTGTATTCTAACTTTTTGGATTGTTTGAACAATGAAGCTTTAAATTCATTGATAATATTGGAAACCTTCAGAAATATTAGAGTCAGTATAAATATATAATTAAATATGCTTAATTTACATATAATATATATATATATATATTTATTTATTTATTTTTATAGGTTTTGTTAAAAAGTGACAAAGGAATGGCTAACTTTTCTGATAGGTCATTATTAAAAAATTTAGGTCATTGGTTAGGAATGATTACTTTAGCTAAGAATAAACCAATATTGTTGGATGATATTGACTTAAAAATGTTATTGGTAGAAGCATACAATAAAGGCCATCAAGAATTACTATTTACAGTGCCATTCATTGCTAAAATACTTGAATCTTGTGCTAAAAGCAAAGTATGCTAATCATTAAAATACTCAATTTAATTTAATTTTTAGTTATAATATAATATAATTATTTTATTTGCATTTTAACAATAGGTATTTAGACCAAGAAATCCTTGGACAATGTCTGTAATGAATTGTTTAGCTGAACTTCATCAAGAACCCGATTTGAAATTAACATTAAAATTTGAAGTTGAAGTATTATGTAAAGCATTGAACATTGAACTTAAGGTAAATTAATTTAAATAATTTTTAGTCATAAAATTTTGTAATTGACAAATTTATTTTGTATCTAAGGATTTAAAACCTGGGTATGTACTTAAAGATCCTGAAATTGCTAAAAAATTAGAGCCACAATTATCGAATGGTGAAAATTCTAAACAGCAAACGCTTAACATTACTATTCCTGAACCACCTAAGGCGTCTATACCTACGCCCCAACGCCAAACACCTATTCAAAGTAATTATTATTTTAAATTTAATAATATATGATTTTTTGGTTTTCTTTAATGTTTGTTAAATTTTTAATCATATTATCAATGATTAAAAAGAATCATTACAATGTATCATAATAGAGATTAGAGAATATTAAGAGATTAAGTTAAATTTCAAATTATTAATTTATGTTATAATGAATATTATTACTACAATTATCTTAATTTTTAGTAAATGTACATACATCCATGCATTTTAATTAGTGGTTTTTAATATTCATTAAATTTGTTTTAAAATAAAAATATAACAGTTGTATTATATAAATTTAGTTAGTACTAATTAATAATTATTACATTTTGTCAATAATGTATATTGGTTTATAAACTGTAGTATAATTTTAAATATAATGAACATTTATTTGAAGATTTATTATAAGAATAAAAACAAAAAAAATATTTTAATTTTGATGCTATTTGTTGCTTTGCATGTGTTGGTTACAAAAAGTATGTTTATATGTAATTTTTAAAATTTTTTTTATAAATAAAGTAAATTATTTTAACTATTTTATATTTTTAGATATTGTTGTTTCTCAAGCACAACAGAGTATTACCTCAACAGCACCATCAATAACTTCAAATACACGATTTAATGATGAGCTTGTTGGTCATGTTGTGGCAGCTGGAGGAGTTACCACATTGACATCTACTGGTAGCATGGGAATAAGTGGTACACCAGGCATGTCACCACCACTACCATTAGTTGAACCAAAGTTTAACTATGTATCATTTAATACTACCAACTCATCACAAATAATGTCTATGATTGTTATCAACTCTCAAGTAAAATTTTATTTTAACATTTTTTAACTATAATTTAAATTTATTCCCAATCTCATGTTTGTGTATAAATTTTCAATTTAGATTCCACTGTTTCATAATCAACCGTCACTTAAAACTTATGTACGAAATGCTATAGAACGTTCAATTCAAGAATGGATAAATCCTGTTGTTGAGAGGTCTGTTAAAATTGCAGTAATCACCACGGAACATATTGTTAAAAAAGTTGGTTTTTCAATTTGTATATTTAACATGTATACTTGAATATAGATATTTTATATTTAATACATTTCTAGGATTTTGGTATGGATCCAGATGACACTCATTTACGAAAAGCTGCACATTGTATGGTGAGAAACTTAACATCTGGGTTGGCAATGATCACATGTCGAGAACAAGTTATACAAACACTGACAACTAACTTGAAACAACATTTTATGAGTGTTTTAATTGTAAGTTATAATAGATATAAAAATACATAAGTTTGGTTTTACAACTTAATTATAAATTATTAAAACTGTTTATAATAGTCCCCATCACAATCCCAAAAAGAAATGATTGATCAAGCTTGTACTATGTGTGCAAACGATAATTTAGAATTAGCTTGTGCTTTTGTTCAAAAAACAGCAACCGAAAAAGCAGTTATAGAAATTGACAAGTACTTAAAAAGTGTAAGTAAATTTATTTATTATTTTTTAAATAAACTTATTGTGTGTTAAATGATTTTTTAAATTTAGGAATATGAAAGGCGTAGTTTGTCTAGAATGGAAGGACGTCGATATTGTGATCCATCAGTATTAGGAGGCCAAGCTGAATATTTACCTGATAATCTACGTAATAAAGTTGGATTACCACCTCCTCAAATGATAGGAGTTTATGAGGAATTTGCAAGAAACATACCAGGTTTTCAGCCATTAGATCGAGAAGCTGTTTCATTATTTATACCTAAATCTGTAATTGCATTTTCAATTTAATTCTTAATATTTATTTGTTATTGAATTGTGATTAAATAATAAAATGTATAATTTATATTAGGGCTTCCCACCAGATGAAATGACTGTTGTTTATGAAAAACTGATAAGTGAAATTGAATCACTCTTACAGTTGTATATGACCAACCAACGAATTCTATCTAGTACTACACAACCAGGAAATTTACATGGTGTTTTGGAAGCAATGATGTCATTAAGAAGATCCCGTGATATTGTTACTGCAACAAATGTTGTTAACAAAGTAAATTATTTATTCGTGTTAAGAAAAACCTATAATTATTGTTGTTAATATTATTATTATTTCTCTTTTTAGACTGTAGAAAGTTATTTAGATGGACTTACGCCACCGGCCAATCATGATTTAGATATGAGTATTAGATATCGCGACATGCATCTTAATATATTTAGAGCTTTCCAAGATCCTCGTGCTTATAATTTACAGTGGACGAATAAAACTTTGACCAAGTATGTTGTGCTAAATGGGTTAATTTTAATTTTTAATTATATGTAATATATTTTATTTTTAGAGCTCTAATAGAGTCTAGAGATGAATTGCGCTTCAATATTGATGCAATTGATGTATTGATACGTGCAGGAATGATTAACATTAGCATGTATGACATGCATTTAGCTTCGTCTATGGACAATGGTGCAAATTATGTGTCCATGGCATACATCAAACAATTTCTGCAAAACTATTTTATAGATAATCGTTCTAATTCACCAATAACTGAACATCATCTCCAAGCTACTATTGATGTATTGAAAAATATGATGCTTAGTGGTCGTCCTATTCCTGATGGGTATTAATTTAAATTATAATATAAAATTTGGTATAGTACGTTATTACCAAGATTTAAAATATAATATCAATTATTAAATCTTTATGATGTTCTATGTTAATAATTTCAAAACTTACAATATTTTAGTAAGTAATTTCTTTTTTATTAACATATGATTCCTTGTTATTTAATCAACATTTTTTTTTTAATTTCTGTGTCTCTAAAATTGGATTTACCATAGAATATTAAACTTATCTATCCATAAACATAATTTTAAAAATGTTTTTCAACAACATTTAGGTTTCTACATTTTTATTTATCAAGAACAAATTATTATTATGAAAAAACCATTATTATTGTGAGTGTTTTGATTGTTTGACTTCATATATTATAATTAATGCAATTATTTATGATAGAATAAACTATAAAATATAACGTCTTTTATATTTTTTCATTTGTAATATTGTTGATAACGTTCTGATCAAAACTAATTTTCATTTTATACACATTCTATTTTTGAGAGTTTTCATTGTATATAATTTATAAACATAAAAACATCAAAGTATTAAATAATATATATTTTTTCTATTAGATTGGCAGCACTTTTAGATGTAATTATACCATCACAAGCAGAAAATACAGCTTCAGAAAGAATGGCTAGTAATAGTAACAGTTCCACAACACATATTCAACATACAATATTACATGTTGGTTGAAAATATATAAATTATACATTTTTAAAATTTATCAAATTATTAATTATTTACTATTAATTTTATTAGGGTAGAGACTTTGATGATCCTCCTGGACTATTAGAAAAGACTGAGTATTTATTAAAAGAATGGTTAACCATTTACAGTGCAGCACCAAATAGAGATCCAGGAAAAACATTTAGTGTGTACATCCATCAAGTTAGTTTGATTTTAATATTTTTTTAATTTTATGTTACAATTTTAACCATTTTTTTTCGTGTATAAATGTAGATGAATGTGCAAGGAATTTTGAAATCTGATGACATTATAACTCGTTTTTTCCGATTAAGTACTCAAATGATGGTAGAACTGTGTTATAGACAAATACCAGATCAAACACAGTCACCTTCAACTGTACGAGCTAAACTATTTCATACTATTGACGCATATGTTAAACTCATTGTTTTACTTGTAAAACATTCTGGTGATGCTACTGCTATAACCACTAAAACAAACCTGTTGAATAAAGTAAATAATTGTTTTTGATTTCTAAAATATTATAATTATAATTTATATTAACATAAAATATAATTTATAGGTTCTTGGAATAGTTGTTGGTGTTCTGCTTCAAGATCATGATGTCCAAGCCACAGATTTCCACCAATTACCATATCATAGAATTTTGATCACTCTTTTCCTTGATTTAAATTCTCCAGATCCAGTATTAGAAACTATAAATTATCCCGTAAGATTTAATAATAATAAAGTAATAAATAATAATGATAAATAAGATATTAATAATGATTTGTGTTTGGAATAAAACAAAACCTGTTGAAATACATTTTAATTTTTTTCTTCAATAGTTTTTTTTTTTTAATTTTATTTAATATAATTTTTTAAAAAAAACTAATTTTAAATTTCAATGTATTTGATTAGATTCTTGCTGCTTTTTGCCATACTTTCCATCTTCTTCGACCAAGAAAAGTTCCAGGCTTTGCATATGCATGGTTGGAACTTATATCTCATCGCTTATTCATTGGTCGTCTTTTAGGATTAACCCCACAACAAAAGGTAACTTATATTGTTTTAGAAAATGTAATTAAAAACTAAAATAAATAATTATCAAATATTCTTAAGGGGGTATGTTTCATTATTCATTTATCTATATGTAAAATAAATTTATTTAGCGTCAGCGTGCTTACGATCAAACTCCAGTTACTGATGTTCAAGGTTGGAATTTCTATGCCCAATTACTCATTGACCTGTTCAAATATCTTGCACCATTTTTACGTAATGCAGAACTTGCCAAGCCTGTGCATCTGCTATATAAGGGAACATTGAGAGTGCTACTTATTTTACTCCATGATTTCCCTGAATTTTTGTGCGAGTTTCATTATGGATTTTGTGATGTGATACCTCCTAATTGTATTCAGGTTAGTGTTAGTTATTTATTAATTAACTTCATAGTATGTAATAAGTTATTAAACAAATTTCAGATGAGAAATTTAATATTATCTGCATTCCCACGTAATATGCGTTTACCAGATCCATTTACACCAAATTTGAAAGTCGATGTACTTCAAGAAATATCTTTAGCTCCTAAAATTAGCCCTGACTTCCAGTGTTACATTCAACCATCCAGCTTTAAAAAGGTAATTTTAAATTTTAAATATTAGTGACAAAACAATTTTATTATTTAAATTAACTTTTATACTTATTTATAGGATTTAGATTTGTATTTGAAGACTCGAGCTCCAGTTACATTCTTATCAGAGATTCGTACCACAATGCAACAGAGTTGTTGTGAACCAGGCATGCGTTATAATCTTTCACTTTTAAATGCCATCGTCTTGTATGTTGGTACCCAAGCCATACAGCATATTCGCAGCAAAGGTTTAGTACCAAATACTTCTACTATAGCTCATTCTGCTCATATGGACATTTTCCAAAATTTGTCTGTTGATCTTGATACAGAAGGTTAGATATTTTTAAATATCGAATTTCTCTTTAATTTTTTATAAAAGTTTATATTAAATTATTTGATTTATTTATTTAGGACGCTACCTGTTTTTAAATGCCATTGCAAATCAATTACGTTTTCCTAATAGCCATACACATTACTTTAGCTGTACTCTTTTATATTTGTTTGCTGAGGCTAATAGTGAAGCTATTCAAGAACAAATTACAAGGTAATATTCAACTAAATTTATAAATTTTATTTGGTTAGATTAAAAATATTTTTGAAACTTATTTATAGAGTTCTTTTGGAAAGACTGATTGTGAATAGACCTCATCCCTGGGGTTTATTAATCACATTTATTGAGCTAATAAAGAATCCAGCTTACAAGTTTTGGAATCATGAATTTGTACATTGTGCTCCGGAAATTGAAAAGTAAGCATTTTATCATTTTTTTATTTTAAAAATTATTGTAAGCAACTTGTTGATAGACAATTTATACGAAACAATATGTATTTTCATGTCCTTGGAAATATTAACTTCTTTACATTTGTTTAACATGAGTTCGCATAAAACAGTGTTTGTTTAAACTCTAAACTTAATCTAAACAATTTAATTGTAGTTCTTAGTATTATTTTGCTACGTTCATGTTCGAACTATAATTACATGTGCGTATTAATATTTTACTATTTATTTCATAAATATTAATTTAATTATATTCATATTTATAACCAAAGAATATCAGTTGTTCTATCTTGGATATGCATATAAATATATATTTATCATTAAAAATAAGTCGCAACAATAAATAAATTCTCAGATTATGAAACAAATATTTAATTATAATTTAATATAGATAAATCAAATATTATTAAACGCTAAATAGTAAACAATAAATATATTATTATAAAATACTAAAATAGTATTTTCTGTATTTAGTAGAATTGTACTGTATAGTTTGCTATTTGATGCTATTGAAAATTAAAATGTGTCTTATTTTATATTAAAAATTGTAATTAATTTATAGACTTTTTGAATCAGTCGCCCGTTCATGCATGGTTCACAAACAATCCAATACTGCAACAGATGGCGGAGATTTACCTGATTTATAAATATTTAACTACTGCATAGTTGTTATATCTAGTTGTTTAAAGAAGTCCATATTATATTTTTTATGTTTTATATTTTGTAAAGGGAAAAAATAAAACATAATTTTAAGAATAAAAAATATGTTAATGTAAGATAAAAAAAAAGTTGTATTAATTAATGTATTATTTTCCATTTTATTTTGATAATGCATGTAACATAAATAAAGTATATAATATAATATATATACATATTTTTTTAATTAAATGTAAAAATTTGGAAACATTATATGCTATTTAAAGGTTGGTGAATTTTAAAAAGAAATTTATAATATTACCTATTACAATAATGTATAATATTAATATTACCTATTATAATAATTTATATAGAATGAAAAAAAACACTAATTATTTATTGTTATCCTATTCCTTTAGAAATTCAGTTTATACTTTCAATGGTTATATAATAATAATGAATTATATTCTATAGTTGTTACTAATATTGTGTTTAAATTTCCCATTAAACTATTATTACATTAATATAATGTATGTCACTAATTGTTTATACTTTTGAAAAATATTTTTAAATTTTTTTAACCTGATAGTTAAAAAAATGTAGTCAATCCTGTTTAATTTTTATTTTAAAAGAATTTCACAACATAATAAAATATAGTAATAGGGTTGAAACATAATAAATGTATATATTTCAATCAATTTTTAATTTGATTGAGAATTTAGATCTAACAAAGGTCAAAAGTAATAAGCTGATGGAAAATATTAAATATTGAGCAAACGTTATTATATTATTTTTATGTTATGATTGTTCTTAGAAATCTTACTGATTTCTATTGAATTAATAATGTTTTATTTTATTGGACTGACATAATATTAAAGATGATTCTATAATTCACACGGATCATTGATAGAATGAAATGATAGTAAAATATTTTCTATAAAATTAACAACGTTTTTGATAAATGATCAGCATTATATTTTTATATACATATGCCACGTATTAAATATGTTAAAAAATAATTTTTCAGTCATTTTGGATATTAAATAATAGGTAATAGCATTGATTATAATCAGTGGTGATATTAAATTGTTAAATGTACCTATACAAAATACTTAGTACCTACAATTACAATACATTCATTGTAATTACACAATTTACTAATTAAAAAAATTGTTACTATAATGATCAAAGCTGGGCATTAATAGAGTTAATAAATTAAGTTAATGAGAGTCTGAGGTAATTCTTGTTAATTATTTATTTACCTAACACGAGTGTAATGTTTTCTAAAATGCTAAATTATTTTTTATAATCATTTAATAATACATGTATATTTTAGATTTTGAAAAATGTGTATTGGTTTTACTCTGTTTTTTTTTTATGTCTGAAAATACGATTTTGGGTAGAAATAATGGTCCTATTACCACAAATAGGGCATATTTTTGGTAGCAAATTGCGTTTAGTTGGTACTTTATTTAGCTCATTTTTTGAATTTCATAAAAGTTTGTCTTTGAAAGAAGATAAACTACCAAAATGTAACTCAAAGTTTATGGAAATCGTAATTTTGATGAAATTGATTTTAGATTTTTCATGATAACTAATGCAATTTTGAACGTAGGTACTGTAATTTTTTTTTGAGTTTTATCATAGGTAAAAAATAACGGTCTTCAAAATTCCTAGTTCCGCCTTTGTCGATATTATAATAATACCTACTTGGTAATATTACTATATATTTGTACAAGGGTAAAGGAGAGGTACTTACATTGGCAAAGAACAAGGGCTTAGCCCTTTTAAACATTTTTTTCTTTTTTAAAGTTACTCAAAAAAATATTGAATAATTTGTATGTATTGTATATCAAATTTTATTTTACACTTTTAACTTTAAAACGAAGGTATAATTTGTATATTTAATACCCATGTAATGAATCATTTATAATATGAATGTATCAAATTGTATTATAAACAAAAAAATGTTTGCTATTAAATTTTTAAGCCCCTTCCCCCACCAAGGGCGTCCGCAGAAATTTTACAAGTATTTTTATTTTTCAATTTTTAGTTTCACTATCCGAGTAGTGCTAAATAATTATGGTTTGTGAAATGTTTTCTTTCCTAGGTGTAGATAATTTAGTAACCTAAATTAATTGAAAAATGTTTATTTAGTAGCCATAAGATTCCAGATTAGTATTATTTTTATTAATTAAATCGATTAGGTAGGTATTTTCGATGTTTTTTTCACGTATAGGCAAAATAATATTATGTAGGTACCTATATGTTATTATTATAATTATTTGATTTATTTTTTTTACGTAAAATCGATAAAGAATTAATTAAATTCTGTCGTTAGCGCAATAGCGCGACTTTGATAACATATTGAGTACCTATCTATAAATGTCAGATTAGACAGAAAGTAGAAACTGAAAGTTTGTGTGTTTATATCCAATACTTATAAGTTTTATTTTTTACTTCGAGATAAGTGTTTCGAACGTCCAATGAATTCCGTTCCGTCGATAACTCTTAAAATATTATCTTATAAACGAAAATCGAATTAGTTGTAATGGACATAAAGTCGAGATTAAATTTTTTTAACCGATTTTTTATAATAGTCGGCGGTGGAACGATAAAATACAACAAAAACGGTTGGAAGACGATCAACAATGTTTGGCGATGCATTCTAATCATAATACATTTACAACAGTTTTACACAATAAACAGATGGGTTAGTATTATACTATTATAAAATTACCTATATATATATTATATGTTATATTTTATTGAATTTTTTAACGATTTTGTTGATATTAATTATTAATGATATATTATTGAGTTGTAGTATATCTTTCTAAATTCCACCGAGTCCCGCGCGAATATTGGAATAAAACTTAAAACTCACAATATATTTTCATTTGTTATAATTAGCAATATTTTATATATACCACGGTGTATACATCATGAGTCAGTGAGTATATATAGTACAGTGGCGTAGCTAGAATTTCTACAAAGGGGGGGTAATAAAATTATTTTATATGAAATATACTATACTATTTTCAAATTTCTAATGTATTAAAAAAAACACGGCCCATGGGGGGGGGGGGCAATTATCACCCCCCTGGATACGCCACTGATATAGTACATATGTACATAGGCGATATAGGTGTAGGTCAAATAGGCGAGCTGTAGCCCTCCAACCATAGGCGTAAATTTCTCTTGTAGAAGGGGAGCTAATATATTAATCTTAGTACAGGTCAGGCTAGGTTTTCTAATAAAAAATTTGAACATTTTTATCTAAGCCTCCCAATTTGCGCCTATGCCACTAACATATTTCGTATATGAGAATTTTAGGAGATTTTCTCCCACAACTATTTTTTAAATAAAACTAATCTATGTTGTTATTTACAATGAATACAATTTTTTTTATCAATGCCAATATTAATCTTAAATATTGTTTTATAATAAATAATTAACAATATTTCTAATTTTTTTTCGCTAATTCCGATATCCTAAAAAAATTTGGAAAGACCATTCCTCACTCAAGCTAAGCCCCCCAAGTTTCCCATAAATACGTCTTTGATCCAGTAGACAAAATTGTGGTACCTACTATCTACACCTGCAGTGATCAGTGGCGAGCTAAGAGGCTAAGGACCTAAAGCCTTCTCCAATGCATTGACCATATTATAGGTATATTTTTATTACTAATATTAGTTTAAAGTTTTAAACTTTACAGTATGTTATATATTATATTTTATGCTGTTTTAAATAAATCCTTTTTATACTCATTAATCGTATATTAATTTATTGTATAATATATTTAATAATTCAACAACTATTGCCCTATTGGTTTTTGTTTCTTTAAAACCATCACTTTATTGCCCGCTAATAATTTTACAGCCTCTTCCGCCTTTTAGAAATCTTCCGTACACCACTGATCTACTTTATATTATACATTTATACTTATAGGTATCTATAGTATAGCTTATATACCTTATATACGTAATACGTATTGTTATACCTTATTAATCTATTAAGTAAGTGCTCAAATAATTATAATAATTAACAAAAATATATCGTTGTACAATTATTATTAGGCGTGTTTTCACGTTCAATGTTTAATTGTATGAACCTACGAAAACATGTTTGTGGTTACTTTATTAGTTTATTATTTATTTAGAAGATAAAGTGAAATATATAATCTAAAGATATAATGATAAAGTTACATTTTTTTTAAAAAAATTATATTCGAATTATTAATCAATAATCAATAATCATTAAATGATTCTTTGCTTGTTACATAGTTAAGTATTTTTACTAAAAAAAAATCGAATTACGATCTTATTGATAATCATAGGTACGTCATAACCATTTCATTTTGCTCGATCGTGGTATAAGTATAACTAGGGCTGTTCGATTATTTTTTATCGCTCAATATTAAAAATATATAATTTTTTATTGCTCAAGAAAATATCAATAATAATTACCTATTGATAGCTATAAATTTTAATATTTTATATGTATACCTGTATAAGTGTATATTGTATACCTATATCAACAGCATTATTGTTATATTGAAAATGTATCCATCGTATCCACTGCGGGTCGTAATATTCTAAAAATATAACTTTTTAAAATAATAATTCCCTATAAATATCATTCATTTACGTACGAACTACAAAATTAAACGAGATAAAAAACACCATTATGAATTTCCCTAAATATGATAACTTAACACGCAAACGGGAGGTAATCATAAACCGTTTAAGAATAGGACATACCAAACTAACACATAACCATCTAATGGGAAAAAAGAACCCCCTATGTGTCAAACGTGTGGTACACCGATTACAATAAAACTATAAAACATATCCTCACTGAATGTTTAACATACAAAGACCAGTGGCTGAGCAGCACAAACTTCCTCACTCTCTATGCCGGATGCTGGGACCAGACCTCATTGAAACTTCTAAAATCCTCCATGGTAATCTGACCATTCTTCCTACCCGAAAAAATGTTTTTATACATAAAATAAAAATAAAAAAAAACTTCTTTGTAAAACCAATACATTCTGCGTGTCGCTCAGAATCCAAAATAATGAGTTTTGGACGAATAAAATGATAAAACCTCTAATTACGTTTTATCATGAAGCTCTATTGCCAGAAATTGTGGATCCTAGATTATGTCGTAAAATGTCAATCAGAGATTATACGAATCATTAGATTAATTGATTAATCGAAATTACTATTAACCGATTAATCGATCGATTTGTTTATAATTTAATCAATTTGTAATTAAATTAGTAAGTAAACCACGTAATTTAAATAAGTCATAAACAAATTTTAAATTATAATATTGTTTCTCCTTCTTTTATTTTATTAAATTAGATTTATGTATAAATTTAGTAACATTTTAATATATTTTATAATAACAATATATTCATAAATCATAATGTCCATATAAAATCATCCACATGGATAGTATGAAAATAACCAATAATAAAAATTATTGTTAATCTAAACTGGTAAATCGGTATATCGTATATGTTAATTTAAAAACTATAAATATCATGGAGTAATGTATATATTGAATATGAATACATACTGCACATTTAAATGAGAAGTGGATATTAAGTATTATAAATAGTTTATTGATTAATTCTTATTTATTTGAAAAAAACAATTAATCGAAATTACGATTAATCGATTAATAACCGATTAATCGTTGTTTTTTAATTACGTAAAATAATCAGTTAAATCGTTTAATCAATGGAAATTTTGATTAATCGAACAGCCCTAGGTATAACACTATAAGTTTATAACCTAGTATAATATCGATTACTTACAAGGCTACAACCAAAGGTTACCTATATTACCAAATTTGTAACCGAATTTGCGAATATTAATTGTTTATACAATTTTTCAACTTTGTTGTGTTTTGTCGAACGTGAAAACACGTCCAATATTATTATTGCAGATGTTACAAAACGAATCGAAAATATTCGAACCCATGTCGATAGTGTTAATTATGAATATGGAACTGAGAGTATCAGGACCGATTATAACTATGTTGTGGAGGATTTTTTACGATAATAGTTTATCAACGATACTGATTGTTTTGGAAAACACCTACAGTCAATTACAACATTTAAATGCTTTTGGGTTGCCAAGGAAATCAATCATTTTGGCTTCTATTGTTGGGGTATTTGTGCACATTGGTTTTCACATGATTCGGCCGATAGACATCATGGTCAACGTGCCTGGTTTCGACCCCTTTGATCGGGTAAGGACGAAATCATAAAAACGTAATATTATAATCAGAGTTCGGCTTTAACCGACGTTTTTTTTTTTTGAAATCCTTAAAATATGAAATTATATGTTCTTTATATATTTTCTAAAAAAAATTGATCTTACGAACAAAATTCAACCTTCTTTGTTTTATACCGAATACGTAGTAAATATTGGTATAATATAAATTATAACAATTAATAAATTAAGCAATAAACCGTTTATTAATAATAATGCAAATTAAACTAAATTTATATTTATATAGAGAAATGAGAAAAATATAAATATCGCTTGTATTGATAATTTTTTTTTGTGAAATAGGCACCTAATTGGTAGAATTAATAATTTTAAAACTATGCAAAACACAAATACAATTTATAGCAATACAAATTATCTTTTTTATAAAATTATATTAACAAAAATTTTAATATTGTGTTGTAGATTTTAAATTTATAATCCAAAAATATAATTTTTATCTTGAAAACGTTTAGGTAATATTATATTATCAATTATATAATCTATATTTATAGAATAATCGATCCTGTTTCCGTCTATCTAACGGGGACTATAGCAAAATCACAGCAACGCAGAACTTATTTTGACTAATTGTGATGTATAGGTTATAGGTAGAACTTTGAGTATAAACATCTATTAGTAAATTTAAAGAGTTTTAATATAGTGTATACCTATTAAGTTATATATATATTTTTTAGCACGCTGTAATGCTATATCATTTTTACAACGGATATGACATGAAAATATGGTTATCTTTAAATTTGCTAATGGATGTTTATAATTTATATATCCTCTAAGTTCAACCTAAACATCACAATTTAAGTTTTGTGTTGCTGTGATTTTGCAATATTCTCGTTAGACAGAACAACTTGTTATTATTGATCAACTTATTATTTAGAAATGTTTTTCCGGGTTTTTAGATGATTTTTTTGATCGCGGATATATGTCAAAGCATCGGGTTCTATGAATACCTGTTGTTACTCATACAAGTTCAATGTATATTGTTTGCAATAAACGAAGAATTGCTAAAGAGAAAAATGCCCGTCAGCGTCTTCAGTAGTATGCACGCAGAGGTTTTAGAATGCCTTCATCTTATAAACCGAACGATTTTCGGAGTGCCGGTTCTGATAAGTATTATCGGCGCGTATTTGGCTGACATCGTTATGGTATCGTATTATCACATTTTATTCAGCGGATTGTTTTTGACATACAAAAAAAACACATTTGTTGCCATCATAAACGTTATTCTGAAAGTATTCGACCTTTGCATATTGTATGGTATATGTTCCAACGTCGAAAAAGAGGTTCGAACATTTTGATTTTGATCATCTATATTATTTTCAGTCTTGTAAAAAATATCTTTTACAAGTATTCAAATACAGATTGTTAAAAATACTAATTTTCAAAAATATTTAAAATACGTAGGTATTTAAATTCACGATGAAAAAATAAATAATTTAATATATATACAAATACTGAAATACATATATATATAAATAGTAAAAGTATTATTAAATAATTTTATATAATGATTTTCTTTGTTTCAAAATAATGTTTTACCTATTGCTCTAAAGAATTATATTAGTAATTAGTATAGGTACTTACAGTTATGGGCACCCTTGTTGAGTAGGTATTACTAGGTGTAATGTGTTTTAACATTATTCGGTTATTGATAAAATATACCTACTCAATATACTTATAGGTATTATTATATATTAGTATATTTAATCAGTGATTCAGCTGATTTTTATTTAGATTTTTAAGTCACGTTTTACGGGAAAATAAACTGAACACATGGCAGTATTTAAACTTATGCCGCCCCTAAGACACATGATTTTGCCACCTCATCCTTCCTTAAAAAAACGAATACATATTTCTTGGAGTAAAACAGAAAAAAATGTACCCTTATTTCTATTAAAATATAGGTAGAAATACCTGCATAATAAAATCATGAAATGCACAAAAGAAATATAAAAAAAAAGTTATATTTAAAACCATCAATATTTTTTTGTAATTAAATGTCGACTAATGATACAATAGCTGCTTTAATTCTATATATAAAAAAAAATTACATACAATTTGATGGCCTATTAAAAATTTGCCACCCTTTCAAAAATTGCCACTAGGCAAAAACAGTTTCAAGTCCCTATGATTAAAACTTAATTAGTTATGTAATAAAAAAAATTAAAATAATAACCGTAAATTTGCCGATTTTCCGTCATTTTTTGGTAGTTTTATTTTTTCCAAGGAAAAACTTTTAAAAAATTCAAAAAATGAACTAAATAAAGTACCAACTAGACGTAATTTGCTACCAAAAGCATATCCTATTCGTGTTAATAGAACCATTATTTTTACTCAAAAAAGTGTCTTCAGACATACAAAAAGAAAAAAAGAATTGTAAAATTAATACCTTAATACATTTCTTGCTTTGCTCAGAATCGAATATAATAATGTAATATATACAACCATCAGATACTATGTAAATTTATAAATAATATGATTTTATTTTGATACTTTAATATACATTATAATATTACAAATATTACATAAATAACGAAATTGGAAAATTTTTTTTTTGTCCTCCCTGAATTTTTACTTATGGGCACTTTTAGAGTAGGTAAGTAACTTACGACTTACCTACTCTTTTTATGCTTTACAACAAGTAATCTATAGAATTAATAAATAAAGACACTTCGAAATTTTTGTTTTAATTAACTAAATTATCCAATATGACAAAAATTTTTATTTTAATTCATGTAACGAAAATTATATCAAAAAAGTATTTGATTTTAAAAACAAATACTCTAAAATAATATTTAAAATATTTTCATCCAAATATTATTATAAAATTCTTTAAAATTCGTATTAATTATTAAGTACTTAAAAGTATTTGAATACTTTCAATTTTAATCAAATATTTTACAAGATTGATCGTTTTTATTTTCCCGATATCGAATTAAAATAATAAATCACATACGCCTCGAATTTTCTCGACGATGATTTTAATATAAAACATGAAATAATATATTCATTATTTTAAAGATATTTTTACGAAATTTACAATAATTTTATACTATTATATATTAATTAAATATAATACATATATCGATATTGTTGACCAACAGTAGAAATAATTAAATATTTATTATGTGTTCTAAAATAATATTATAATTAATTTTGTTGGTGACCCAGGTAAATCGAACGGGTTTAGTGTTACACAGAATATTTGTAAATCAAACGGATTTTAATGTTTATCAACAGGTAAAATTTAACAATCGTGCTAAACAACCTATATATAATGTACAAAAATTATAATGTCAACATAACATATTATATAATTATTGTTAAGGTCAAAATATTTTCACTGAGAAGAGCACATGAGAACTTCGTTTTTCAGTTATGCGGATTCTATAAAATTAGTTTTAGGGAGCTGTTTATTATATTAGCAAAAACTACGACCATGGTGATAATACAGATTCAGTTTAAATTATCCATTATCGGGAAACAATATGCCTAATATTTTTATTTGAAAAAAATATTACAAATTAAAAAAGGTAATCATTTTTTTTTTATCTTCTATTATTGTACCTAGATATTTATATGATATATTATTTGAAACACAATATTACTTTTCATGTATTCAGCGTATTTTTATATTAATTATTGTTTTTAGATAGCACTTTATATTGCACCTTATATTTATAAAAAAAAAATATATAATCGAAATATTGTCATATTTATTTAATAACTTTTACTGTAGATTATTGAAAAACAAATGATTAAAATTAAAAGTGTAACACGATGTTTATACGAAAAGGTCACACAAAAAAAAAAAAAAAAAATTATTATATCTTTTAGTCAAATTGTTAATTTGTAGTGTAATAGTGTTACTAAAATAGTTATAATAAAGAACTAAATAGGGCTAACAAAACATAATAATCTGCAAAATTTGTAGGTCACTTACCCCAGTACCAGTCTTTTAAAAAATACTTTATTTATGATATGTATTTAACTTCTATAAAAATATTTGAATATAAATACAAATACATTGTAAAACTATTTTTTTCTTTCATTAAAATAATGTTTTACCTATTAAATTAAAAAAATTATACTAGTATAGTTAGTATACTTACTCCCTTTTTACAAACAAGTAAGACAAAGAAATAATGAATAAAGGCATTTTGACATCTTTGTTTTAATTATAATTGATTATAATTAACTGTTTTTTGCGATAAAATTGTTGTTGTAAAAAACAATTTTATAATCTTAACGGATTTTTGGAGAGATCGGTATACTATATTGACTATCAGATGTAATTATATAATTTGAAATTATACCTGTAAAAAGCGATTTCGCGAAATAATGTTTGGAATTTACAACGGATTTGGTGATTAATTAGTGCTCGAACTTGATTGCATTATTTAATAACTAAAATACATATACGAGTACATGTCAATAAAAATTGTAGTGATCGTATTGTTATATATTTAATATATTATGGGTCCGGTACAAAGGGCCGACAACCATCGAGCCGAAAGAAAAATTCACCGACATACATATCACCGAATACTTAATGACCGACAGGTACAAAAGGTCACCGAGTATACATAGAGCCGATGAAAAATTTTCTATAGTTAAAAATAAAAATAAAAATTATAAATCAATGATACAAATAATTTATATTATATTATATTGTGTACATAAAGAGTAAAAATTAATATTTTATGCTAATACTAATAAATACTTTTATACATATAAAATATATTTATTGTATAATTATGCAATTTCATTAACACAGTCCACGGACCAGTGTCTTTAAAGATAAAAATACAACATTTACAATAATAAATACAATATAGAATATTGTATGATAAAAATAAAATAAGTCCGTACGTTAAAAACTGTATTAGTTATCCCAAGTTCCAAAATATTTAAAATCAAATTCATGGCAACTGCAATTTTACCATTTTTCCGTCATTTTTGATATTTTTTCTTCTACCAAAGAAAAACCTATAAGAAATTCGAAAAATGAGCTAAATAAGGTACTGAATAAAGTACTAAGGTAGATTTTTACCGAAAGTATATCCTACATGTGGTAATATAACCACTATTTCTATACCCAGAAAAATGTTTTCAGACAAAAAAAAACATCTTTGTAAGACATTATTTTTCAATACATTTTTCGATTCACTTAAAATCTAACATTGTTTCAAATATTAGATAAATACTTTTATATAGATTTAATTTATGGTGCACTTGATGTACTATTAAATATTTTTGTAGTTTGAAAAACCTCTACAAATTATATAGTAAATAATAAGTACCAGTTGTCATATAGTCTATAGTCTCATAAGAAAATTAAAATATCGTGCTCATAAGCAAAACTAGACACTTTTATTAGGTTAACCCATACCCCAGTGATATAAAAATTAATTTTGAATAGTATTTCAAATACTACTTAAATATTATAAAAAAAGTATTTAAAATATTCAACAAATATTTTTAAATCAAATGTATACTCAAATAGATTTAAGACGTACTTAAAATACTATTCGAACACTTCTATGTAAAAAAAAAAAAATTAAAATTGGAAAATGGTATTTAATAAACCTATCTGATAATATAATGTATTTATTCCAAGGAACAACGTTGGTGGATTTTAATTGATCAACCAAATTGTCATGTTTAATTCAACTGATTTTTGCCAAATATTGTAAAGCTTCTCGTGAAAAAATAGTTGTACCTTTATTTATACTTGTAAATCGTCTTGGATCCAAGATTAAGTATATAATTAAGTATGATGCATCTTGTATGATGTCATTTCAGACACTCATACTGACATACTCGTATTAATATTATACAAAAGTATTATAAAAGGTTAATATATTACATATTAACATATAAACACTTTTAATCTTTGTATGCATAATTTTACTATTAATTAATACAAAAACAAAAAAATTGTAAACTATTATTTGTATTAGGTATTTTAAAAACAACAAACACGATTTGAAATTTTGCCGATCAACGGCAATTTGTAAGTAAAATTAATCGTACGACAGAGTATGCTTGGTAACCTGCAGGTTTGATACGATTTCACAAACGATCATCTTAGTAACATGTCTAGTTGATCCATACAAAAAAATATATTATCGTACAATCGTACAAGGTTTGCCACGTGATAAATTGTAAAATGTGTGGGCCACCGCACAATAGGTTTGATCAATATTACATAATTAGTTTTATCACTATATGTCTATATCGGAATGAAAAACTTGCAGTTTAACTTAAATACTTAACCGCTATATGGATCCATGATTATAATAGACTAACAAATATTTTGTATAATTTATATTTATTATAAGTACTTATTACCAGAAAATATCAGATCTGCCAACTTCGTGGTGTCTTTTCACTCTTACAGTACAAAAATTGTACCCAAAAAAAGAGGTCTCATACAGATAGGGCCTCACTGGCTATTACCAGTCTACAGTTTAGGCCAGTTCGACCCTGCTTTACACACGCGGTAAACTTATGAAACGGCCTATCAGTATAATATATTGAATTATATTGAGTTTCGCTCAGAATCGTATTTTCCAATGCAATATCATTACATTCAAATCTTAATTATAAAAAACCACTAGTTTCTCCGGGGATCGATGGGACGAAAAAGGAACATTAAAAATCGACCTACCCACTTTTTAATCTCGTTTTTGTAACACCGTACGACAAAAATTGTTTACATATAAATTTAATATAATTATGTTTGTGTTAATGTATGAAATACATTATATATTATTTATCGTAAACTTATAATAAATTCAATGCATTCTCTTATATTATACACATGTACACAAATATAATTTATTTATAAAATATCTGAGTAAACAATTTTAGTCTAAATATTTAAAAAATTTTTTCAAGTGTTCAAATAATATAAAATCAATTGTTATACTATTTTAAACTTACTATAATAGCTTGTAATTTATAAATTTAGATTCTTTTAGCATTGACATAACGTATGTACGATTATAGGTATTGCAAAATTGACGAATTGTTTATATTTATAACTTGTGTCTTCAATTTTATAACTTCCAATAAAAACTCACTACTCTCTGAATCGCAGACAAAAAATATATAAGCAAAAATTTATTTTAATATCAGACAGACATTTTTTTTTATATATATTTGCTGTACTTAAAATAAAAAGTATGGTAGATCGTAGGTCGTGAGTATTATTTTAAAGATATTAGATATATATTTTTTGTATAACTAATGATAAATATTACACAAATATTATAAACATGATGTTTTTTTTTTTAAATACGATTTATCTTAGACCAATGGAAAACAAGTCAATGATTATAAATACAAATATTCATACACCCATATTATACGTACGCATATTTATACCTGACGTATAGTCGTAAAAATATAATACCCAGTGTGTTACAAAGATAACTCATAATTTATCTAGATAGGATAACAGATAATTGATTTTAAATTTATCTAGATGAGAGATAAAATATAACCAATTTTATCTAGATAAAAAAATATATAATTAATAATTAGTATTGTAGATCCAACGTTCGTACTCAACGTAAGCCATAGTTGATATTATCATAATAATTATTTTGCAAATATTATTATTATTAATTATAAAATATCTGATGATCTAGTTAAAAATATAATTAGTGTTTACAGAGCGTGGTATAAAATAATTTAGTGTCAAAATTGTTTAAATCATTGATCGAATAATTATCTAGATAATTATTCTCAGACAGCCTATTTATTTATCTAGATAAGATAAAAGATAACTGTATTTTATCTATATAATGCACAACACTGCATATCACTACATACCATATACGTAGTAGGATCAAAAAGTTCCCGGAATTTCATTTTATTTTTTTATATATACAATTTAAATATAAATCTACTTAATCTTCTTCAAAATATCGTCCTTCAGCACAGACACACTTACTCCAACGACTTTGTAACTGCTGGAAACATCTTTGATATCCCTCTATTGGAATGGCCCTGAGATTCGCTATTGCGTTAACTTTAATGTCTTCAATCGTCGCAAAACGTTCACCTTTGAGTCCAAGTTTTAGGTTTGGAAACAGCCAGAAGTCACATGGAGCAATATCTGGTGAATACGGGGGTTGTGGAATTGTAGAAATTTTTTTATCTGTTGAAAATTGCCGAACTGCAAATGACGAGTGGCACGGTGCATTGTCATGATGCAAAAACCAACCATTTTCCCATTTTCGTTGCCTTTTTCACCGAATTGAATCTCTTAAATTCTTTAAAACTTCAATATAAAAACTCAAGTTGACTATTTGTCCATTAGGTACTATATAAACGAACTAGTGAACTTACCCTTCACTGTCGAAGAACACAAATTCCAAGTTTAAAACAAAATTTAATGTTAGCCCATTGTTCAAATTGTGACATTTTGAAAAATGCTTAAACTCAGTTTCGTATGGACACAATTACGGCTTACATGAGACTAATGTAATTTTAACGAATAAACCTACAGATAGCTAATAATGTCTACTTTTAATTCCAATAATCAGATATTTGATGAGAGAAATAGTTTTTTTTCTATAAATAAATTCCGGGAACTTTTTGATCATACTACGTATATATGGCCGGTTCTTACAATGTCCGGTAAAGTGTCAGTTAAAGCGTCGGTAATGTGTCGGTAACTTAACGGCAACGTCTTCCGTTAAGTTTCGGTTACATGAATCCATTCTTACAACCACCGATTAACGTTGGTAAAACTAACCATCAGATTTACCACCAGTGATTCCCAAAACAACCATAAGCGACCATGTTATATTGATCTGCACATTCGCAAACAGTATTGTTATCATATTATGTTATCAATTCATTTTTATTTTATATATCTGGTCTTCCCTCGTAAATTCGTAAGCGTTATTACATTTTAATTCTTTACACACAATATAATATATTATATCTTTTTAAAATGTCTTCTTCACTTTCTAATAAACGAGCCCGGTGCACAAAAAAAATATGCCTAAAGTATTTGAAAAATATTTTGGAAGGTAACAACTAGTTTCGACTGTTAGTTATTATATATAATTTTTTTTCTTTATATATATTATGTTTTATAATATATATTATATTTTATTTTTAACTATTTATGATTTTATTGTAATTCATGAGTTAATATAATAATTAATTCTCATTTTTAACAAGGTTCAAGAGGGACGATGACAAATACAGTTGTTAATGATATTATAGTGAAGATTATTGTTTTTTCTTTTTTTTATGTAAAATATAATGACTGTTTATTTAATAATTTAAGTAATGTTCCTTTATAATAAAATAATGTTTTAAAAAATGTAAATTGTATATTTTTTCAAGTTAAATAAATAAAAAAGATGATGATTATAATATGATTTCTAAGTAAAAATGAAGGGTAGTAAGTCTAAATCGGCAAAAATCTGTTTCTCTGATATTCAAATTGTTTTTGCTTATAATTTTTTGTCTCCAATTCAGAGTGTAGTAAGTTTTTATTGGAAGTTATAAATATATTACAAATAAATACAATTCATCAATTTTGCAATTTAATCATACATACGTCTTGCCAATGTTCGGTCAGAATTTAAAATTATAAATTACATACTAGCTATTTATAATAGGATTAAAATAGTTTAACAATTGATTTTATATTATTTGAACACTTGAAAATAAAATTAGAAATAAAGTAACATTTAATTACGTATAATATGTGTTTAAATAGACTAAAATTGTTTACTCAGATATTTTATGAAAAATTAATGTGTATATAAAAGAATGCGTTGAATTTATTATAAGATTCTTATAACGAGTTTTACATTATTTATTAAAATGATTTTCATCAATTATAATTATATTATTATCATTATTACCATATTTATGGTAAACATTATGTTTTCAATATCTGATCCGGATGAAGATATAAGGTATCCCGTTGGTAAGTACGAATAAATACAATTTAATTATATTTGCGCGTAGAACAGGCGGCATGTACAATCGTGGCGATCGCCGCCGCTGCCGTGATGACGTTCCTTATCTTTCCCTCATTACCGTTCCTTTTATCGTGAATTTTAATTACCCGAATGTTGTGTATTTATAAGTATCATTATTGTATATTATCTCTGTTTTCATTAGCATATGTAAATAATTATTTTTTCGGCCAACGCCCTATCAGTTTCGTATATAACATTTCTTCTTCTTGTTCTGTTCGCCATTGCGGCAACGTTAAATATTTTTATTCGTTTGTTATCGTACGCCATTACGGCTACGTTATTTTTGTCGTCTGCCAGCGCGGCAAAATATTTTCGTAAAATACAAATTAATAAACCAAAACCATTGACAGTTATAAATAGTGTTTTAATTTGTATTCTTTCTTAAAACTACCTACGTTCTCACATTCAATATAATATATTATACTGTAACGGTACTGTTCGTCTAGTGAACGTGCGTCGATAGATTTGTTGAATCCTGAGGATATAGTTAGCTAAGCTATCTCTGCACTAGGAAATCTAAAGTTCTCTATTTAATTTATATAGCCCCACAGAGACTCCCAGGGCTCGTATTTAATCTCAGTTCAAATAAGTAAACTCTCAATTTAGCAACACAATGGAATGTATATATTTAGCAACGAAACACCTATGTAATTATATATATATATATAAATTATACACCTGATATCTGGATCCAAGCGATTGACAAATGGAAATCCGGATGACAGTCGGGGAGACGACGCGCACAGATAACAATTATTTAAATAAATATAAAATAATTTAAGTATAAAATTATAATTTAAACCTCGCGCAATGACGGTAATAAATCGACTCTCGTATTTGTTTGTTTATCTTATTCTCGTGTTGTATATTGCGTCTTCCCACTTATCATACGTACTGGGATCGGGTGGTCAAGAGTTTATGCCTATTCGGCAAAAATTGGAGCAGCCGTTTGGGTCGCATAATGTGACCGTAACAATACCGTCGTCCCAACTTTTGTGTTTGTCGTGATGTCTTGTGTCGTGTTTGCGTAAGTCCGCCAGCACCCGGAGTTGTGTGAGAGACCGCCCAGGTGCTCGAGATCCACGGCCACCCAAAAGACCGGATCGAATCTAGTCACCATCTAGTTACCAATCACTGTCGTAGTTTTAAGTTAGTATGTAAGTTGTGTGTTTATCGTTTAGGATTAAAATTTTGCCCGACTTTTGTGCGCTCTGAGGTCATTGCACTTTGTTTATCGGATCGTAGAGATATCACTCCCCCCATATAACTGAACTCTACGTCCTATATTCCAGTGTATAGCTTGATCCCGCTCCTCGTCGTTGCCGCCGCCGGTATCTGGGACACCGTACTCGCCGCCACTCGATACGCTCGCTGCTCGGCAAAGACAGTTTGATTGCCTACCTCAAATCAGACACGGCAACACCTCATATTTTTCATTTTATTATTTTCGGTAATAGTATTTTTTTGTTTTGTTTTTTTTTTTTGGTCACGGTTTAACCGAGTGGTCCTTCCCCATACAAATTATATTATTTTAGAATTTCTGTAAATTTATATGTCGTATGATTTAGTGTGTTCTATTATAGCATTCTAATATCATTTACTACCTCTATTTTTTTTTCTTTAGCCATAAAACCTATAATTGAACCTAACTCCTACCCGTGTATATATATAATTATAGCTACTAACATATGGCACAACGATTTCGTCTTGGGAGTACATCTTGAGCGTACACAAAATTCTTATGTAGAAGAACATTTATTCAAAGGGTTAATCGTAGATTATTATGGAATTCTGGAATACGTGAATTTTTCTTTTCGAATTTAAATTTTGATCTATCACTTTTGATTAAACGGTGGCAATTCTATAACGTTGTTATGTGCGTCATTTAACCCCCTTGTGCAGCGAACAAGGAATCTGTTGTCTGCCTACACAAACATTGAAAATCTGATACGGGGAAATTGATTCCCTTTAGGATTATAGCGTCGAACACGAAAACAATAGTCAAAGTCAAGTTTATTCCGTCGTTAATGTACGGCTTTGTCGCAAATATTTAAGTGCTCAAAATAATAATAATAATAATAAAATAAGTAAAGTTTATAGTAGTTTTATATATATATTTAATTATAAGAGTGTGCAACTTTACAACTGTGTGCATTAATGCAAACCTTGTAGGTTAGGTTAAAATGTTCTTAAAAGATTGAGCAGAAAATTATATATAAATTAACAAAAACAATATGCTGAAGCATAATAAGAATTATATTGATATTAAATTATTAATACACAAGTACAAAAAATTTTATAATCAATTATATTATATAAATATTCTATACCAAGTTTAATACTACGATAAATAAAATATACTATGAATTTTACAATATTGTAAAACGTAATTTATTAAAATTGATATAGAAGGTTATTACTGTTATTAATATTAAGTCATTTGAATAAATATAATAGATATAATTCAAAAACATGTTTTTGAAATAAAAAATGGTAGGTTAGAAAATTCCAGAATATTTTTTAATGGATTTGGGGATAAATAGTATCCGCGAATTAAGCCAACAGCGGACGGCTACTACTCACGGGGAATAAAATCGGAAAGAAAATCGCATTTGGGCAAAATGGAACAGAGTTACATTATTATATGTAGAGAAAAATAAGACTAAATAAATAAAAGACAAAAAATGATTGTAACAGAATGATGTATTATAATGTATGTTTGTTAAGGATATGAAATGATACAGGAATGAAGGGCGAAAACCAACCAAATCCTATTACATACATGTCACATGTCTACACATGTATCCAATATAATTGAAATTAATTATGGTTTAAATTAATTATTATATTATTTATAGTATAATACATTATTATATGTTACAGAATTGTTGACTATAGATTCGCCAGACACACATGAATATGAGTATAAATATGGAAGGAGAAATTTGGAGCTAATTAAACGTAAATATTTTTAATAAATAGTATGGGACTAAAATGGTCGAAAGTAGTATTTTATGGGAGGGGTATAATTATTTTATCGCTTCCGTCTCAAAATACCACTGTTATTGCCTCCTCCACCACAATCATTCAATTTTTTTACTATATAACCTATATTTTTTATCCCCTTCTACTATTTGTTAGCAATACTCTACCTCCACCTCAATCCATCATCACCGCCATTGCCTCAATCATTTTACTTTCAATATCCTAGCACATCATAAAGTGAGACAGCTAGGAATATACATTATCTAGGGATGGTGTTTGATATTTTTGATATAATTTTAGCGTAGTTAGTTTGCTAGGTATTTATCAATATTCATTTTCGTAATTATTAAACAATGTGTCAAATAAAAATAAAAATATGATTTAACTCATAAAAAGCGTTTGATTTGTTTTACAATGATTACAATCATTACGTAGTTGAACTGAGTCACAGGTATTACAAAGGTTGGTATTTGCGAAGAACTAAATAACTAATATGCCTTAGAATAATTTTATTACTGGAGTTAGAAAGTTTGTGATTTTTCATATAATTTATTTTAGTCGTGTACATTGCAGTTCAAGCCCATGCGCAGGATTTCATAATGGATGGGGGGTGGGAGTTGAAATAAAATAGATACATAAGTAAAGATTATTAGCAAATAGTATTATAATATATTTATATTTATTATTAAATTTGTAAGTTCACATATTAAAAGCATTTTTTATCTATAGTTATTATAAAATACGAATCATTTTTTTAATAAATTTTCTCGATGATGGGTAATAAAGAATTGATTCAGTGCTTGGTTGATATGCACGTTTATATCATGATGCACATTGTTGATCGTAAGTGAGTTTTTAGCCGACGTAATGTTGAAAATGACCTTTCATTAGTCGTAGTCACAAGTAAAACTGACATTATACGTAAAATTTTATAAACGTTTAGAAACGCATCTGAATTACAAATATTGAGGGCATCAAGGGCGATTCGAATATTTTTACCAACTTGCCGTCATCGCCAAATTTCTACCTCACTTAACCAAATTTCTGAGGAATTGTTATATAAAATCAATCTACAGTTCGGTATTAGATTTCAAACAACTTTTTACAAGCAACTTTGTCTAAAGATTTTATTTCAATAAGAAAAAGTCATGAGAAGTTGGATAAAATATTACGATGTTTGAGGAAGCGATTTTGAAAATGAGTGATAAATAAATCAAGGTATGGTAAGTAAATAATAATTTTATAATAATCTGCTAATGCGTCTCTAATAATGTTAGAACACTTAGTTTGACGTGAGGCAAGTCTCGGTTTAGTCACAGTTATATTGTACTTCTTACAAATATATTATACAGTTAGAAAAATTGTGTTTAAGTTATCTGTAGAATATAGTCTTCTTAGCTCAAGTTCGTGGTTTACGGTATCTGCTAACTTAACAGCCTCAATCAAATCTTGTTATTCTGTTTGTAAAACTCTACTCAATTTTAAATCCAATGCAAAACGTGAATTGATATTTGAAACTCTAATGTTTTTATTGCTGATAAGATTTGAAAAGATCCGGATGTTGTTTTTGAATCTGTCCAAGTACTTGAAATGTTTTCTAAGGTGTCAATGACTGCTGGTTGATATATATAATATATATATATATAAAACATAGCATATACAATTTATAATTATTATTCTCATAATGTAATATATCACGCAAGATTTAATTCAATTTGTATATACAACACATTTAAATGAAAACATATGCTTTTGGAGCATCTTCAGTACATATATATATATATATATATATATTTATAAATTTATAAGTACAATTTAATAGTGAATAAAAATTATTTTTTAACAAATGTTATGTAAGGTTAACATATAAAAATCATTACGTACATATTTATTATTATATATTTTAAAAGTTAAAGATTAAAAAAGGGTAAATACTTTATATATTTATAATGTTTCATATAAATAAAATAAATTATAATATACTGTTGTTTAGAAATTTAGAATATATTCTTATAGTATACAGTTGTGAGTTGTTTATGCTTCCATGCATAAAAATATTTTTTTTAATTTTATGTTTTTGGAACATAATTAAACAAAACAATGAATGAATTTATAAAAAAAAATAGAAAATACAACACTAGTTATAAAAATATATTTCTATATATCTCAGTATTAAATTTATATTTTAATTTTTATTCGCATTAGTTTATTAAATCAACAATTATTATTTCAGCCTTTTATCAACAATTAAGTAGTATGGATTATTATAAACTTCAAATTAATGGTAATTAATTTTCTAAATATTCAATCAAATATAATATTTTATTGAATAGGTTATAGGAATATAGGACCATAGATACTAGGTATTTACATAATATTTATAACTGAAAACTATGTATTCATAAATCTCATTAGAATACAATACTATATAATAACAAAATTGGAAATTATTTATTTAATTTGTGTTTGGATAAAAATAGAATAATTATTTTTGAAATAATAATAATATTGTTTAAAGAAATTACATAGTTTTATATATATATATATATATAAAAATTAAAACCATATTCAACTTCTAGGAAATGCTAATGATAACTCTCCTGATTTTGAGTTTTTGGATTACTAATTTCTAATTACTGAATGAATGACTTTATGTTTTTATTGACTAATCTAAATTTCACGATGGTAATGGATATTCTATGTGGAGTGATGATGGTTATATAAATAAGAGAACACTTTGTGTTTTGTGATTACGTGTTTTTTTTTTTTGTTATAAATATTACTAGAAAATACAATTTATATGAAATATATTTATATTTTTGAGTATGTAGTTCCAGAAATTGGATCGAAAATCTAAGGAGTTGGTACAAGTAACGGTTCCTAACAAAGAATTTAGGACCGGAGATTTATTTTCGGATCTCAAATTCCTTAATATAACAAACAAGAAATCAAAATATTTTCCGGTTCTATAACGTTTTTAAAGGTTGCTTGCGCCTTAAGCGCCTAAATAAATTTTCTTCTTTGTTTTTGTCTTCGTCTTCTTTTTCGTCTTACTTTCCAACTATATGTGGTTGACCATTGTAGTAAACCTACACGGAACACGTTTCACGTTGACTAAACAAAATCAGGTCTATTTCATTCTTGGTCGACTTCGGATAGATGTTGGTTGAATAAATAAAATACTTAATAAAGATACGAGTATTTATTTCATATAAAATATAAATTAATAATTTTGAAGACAGTGTGTTATCTTGCCTAAGAATATATACAAATAATCTTAACAAAATTAGTACTCTGACGATATTAGTTTAATACTAATAACGATGTTTCGTCTGTAAGAATAGAAAATATATAGTCTAAAGTAAAAAATATCCTATCACCTGTACTTATAACTACTATACCCGGTTTTGAAAAGAAGAATGAAAAGAACTATAGTTTTTTACGCCATTTAGTGATTGTCCTCGTAAGTTCAGCACCTTCGATTAATATATTTTGAGAAAAATAAAAACATGTTTTTCTGGGTTGCTGATCTATGTTTCGAGTTTATATATCCCTCATAAATTTTTACATAATGATTATATAATAATAATAATAATAATAAAATAGGTACTAAACCTTGGTTTACTACATCATCCTAGTTCTACACATTTATAGATTCCGATCACCTAATCCTTAGTCCTCTCCACTTAAGCTTTGTTTTGCACTGTTCAATCCTCTCATTTTCTTCTTTCGGACTCTCTCCAACTAGTACTACATCATCTGAAAGCACCATGCACTATGGCACCTCACTCTCTATATCTTTTGTTATCTCATATATTACCAAAGAGAACAAGGCTTAAAGCTGAACCTTGGGGCACACTAAGTGTAACATTAAAATTTTCCGTCTCCACACACACACATTACTCTTGTCATTGCTCCTCAACATGGCTTTTATTACTTTAATATACTTCCTCGGTACTGATTTTTTCCTCAATGTCTACTCTTAAATCTCTTTTGGAATAGTATTAAATATCTTTTTTTAAATCTATAAATACCATACATAGTTCTCTTTTTTTCTTCCTATATTATTTTCAAGAATTTGCTTTATATATATTATCAGTTTTTATGTTGGTTTTTTATAACCTTTTCCCAAAATTACTATTACATACTATGTCTCTCTTTTATACTCTATAATTTCCACATTCTTGTTCATCTTCATTACTCTTAAAATGTGTATTAAATACTTTTTCCATTCCTTCTGTATTTTTTCTTTTATTAATAACTTTAGAAATATCTTAAAAACGTGTCTAAAACTTTATGTCAAATATTTCAAACATCTTCCACACCATTTTAATACATCAACTCCAATCACACATTCTAAAAATATTTGGACGACTTTTCCTTTTTCTTGTTCCTAATCATTCATACATATCTACACATTTCTTTAATTTTGCTTCCTTAACTATACCATTCGCACGTGCGTGAACTTGAACGTAAACTCCTTCCTCCACCCTATGCCTAAATTTCTTCAAAAAGGTGTCACAATTTTGCAATTTTTATGCAGTTATATACATGTCTCTAGAAATAATTTGCTATTTATCGTGGACCCTGTAACAATAAAAAAAACAAGTGAGTGGAGCAACTATAATATATAAACAATGTAATGAGCTACATGTCTTGTAGCTTGCTAAAAATATATGGTATACAAATTATAATTAAGTAGTTTATGTCTATACCAACTTTAAACAATATTAAAATACTTATAGTTGACTAATTAATAATTTGATTTATACTATACAATGGGGATTTAAATTTTTTTTATCAGTTGCAGTAAATTTTTAATAACGCTACTGCCAAACCCGCACTGTTAAACTTTTAAATAGTTGCGTAATTTTGCTATTTGTATATAAATCATATATTTTTATACATATACGTGTAAATGAAATTACCTTGAAAATCGATTTTTAAAATTGTTATATTTATCAATAATCAAGTAGTTATATTAAATTTTAATAAATAGTATTCATTGATCCAATAATTCCGATTAAATATAACTTATTCTAAATTTTAAATACTTAATTTGTGAACCTACTATTGTCTTTTGGCTATAAATAATGGAATATTAAAGTTCCGGTTTCGCTTAGTAATTCTTTATTTTTATGTAGAGATTAATTATTTGGAGAGAGGTTTTCTATGATCCGATATAAAATGTATAATGATCACAGAGCGCACAAAATTTGGGCAAATCTTAATATTAAACGATCAACACACAACTTGCGATAAAGTTTACGTTTAATTTAGTTAACTACGACGGTAACAACTGTTGATGACTAGAGAATTGATACGGTTGCTTGGGTAGACGTGGCTCTCAATGACCTAGACAAATAGAACATGACACAGGACATCACAGCAACACGAACTATACCAACTTTAAACAATATTAAAATACTTATAGTTGACTAATTAATAATTTGATTTATACTATACAATGGGGATTTAAATTTTTTTTATCAGTTGCAGTAAATTTTTAATAACGCTACTGCCAAACCCTCAATGACCTAGAGCGACCACTTACACACCTTCGGGTACTGGCGGACTTACACAGACAAATAGAACATGACACAGGACATCACAGCAACACGAACACAATTGATTGGCAACACAAATGTAGGTACACGAAATAATAATAAATAAAACTTACAAACGCAGAATTTGGTAATTGGTGTATATTACGAGTGCGAAAATGTAGGTAATTTAACAATTAATTTTATAAATAAACACTATTTGACATTTTCAATTATAATAGTTATTATATGATACGACTATGTATTGTGGCACTGGCAGATGATAAAAAATAAACGCTGCCGTAATGATGAACGACCAAAAATCTATAAACTAATATTATAATGTTGCCGCAATAGCGAACAGAAAACGACAAAAATTGTATACAAAAAGAATGGGCGATGGCCGAAATAATAATAATAATTTTACATGTGATATAAAAACAAAGATAATATACAATAACGAAAATCAATAATAATATTAATAATAATAATTATAATTATATACGACATTCTGGTATGTAATTAAAATTCGCAATAATTGGACGGGAACGAGGAACAGATAAGGAAAATCGTCACGACAGCGGCGGTGATCGCGACGGCCGTACTGTTCTGTGCGCAAACACACAATTAAGTCATATATTAGTAAAAATAACTACTAAAATAACTCTACTTATTCTAAATTCTTCAAATTATTTTCTGAAATTTACATATAATTGCATAAAAATTTTGACACCAATTTGAAGATTATATAATAACTACGTGAAGTTGTCCGCCCACATGTTTATTTATTATTACAGGGTTCACAGTGAATTTCAAATTATTTCCTGAGACATGCATAAAGTAATAATTGAATAAAAATTGTAAAGTTTTGACCATTTTATAAGAAATTTGAAATTTTTTAAATGGTGGGGGGGGGGCAAGTTCATGCTACTTTATTTATTATTTTGTATTCTATCTAATCCTCTTTAGATCTGACTTTCTGTCATTGTTTTTTCCGTGTTATTATTTTCTGTACATTTTAGTCCCACCATCACGTTTCCTTATTGTGTAGTATATTACTATTACTCATACCAACAATATAGATTACTACGCTAGATAATTTGTTTGCAACATTATTCTAAATTTCGTTTATATTTCTCTCCATGTTCCACACTACTTCTATATGCAACTTCGTTACAAATAACTTTTCACCCTTTAACATTTTGGCTCTATATATTTGCTCTTTATCTTTATTTAATTTTTTTTTACATCAGAAATATATGGTTTTCTTATAGTTTAACTTTAATCTTAGTGTGCTCTCTAATTTGACGATGCCGTTGCGCACTATGGTTTATTGGTTTACCGCTGTGATTTTATAATAGTTTATTATAAAATCAGTGGTATTACTGTTAACCATCGTCTTTTCATTTCATCAGTAACTCTACAATATCGAGTTCATCCCATTCCCTTTACATAGATATCTAGTATAAGTAATATCTCTAATGCGATGGTTCTTTTTACAGATAGTTCACAATTTTTATCAAATTAATATTATCACTAAACCAAAATTCTATTACCTACAAAGTTTGTTGGAACTTGTATATAGTTTTTATTTCGATTTTGTGTTATTCTATTAATTTTTTAAATATATTTTAGGATTATTTTTAAGTGTGGCACATAATATTTCTCGTGAATATGGTAAGAAGTTGTACATTGTAAAATTATTTTTATAATACTACAATATACAAATGTAGAAGAAGAATTGCTTCCATTTGTGAATTTTGTTTTACAAAAATATAAAATAAATAAATTAGCTATAATTGATATTATTGGTTTGATAATAATATTTTTTTGTGGTCGTGGTTAAATATAATTATTCCTAAGTGTAAAGAACCATAAAATTTACCTTAAAATTGTAAAAATATTTTTATTTATTTATATTACTACCAGTAATTTACTTGAAGAAATTATAGTTAATGAATTGAAAACTATATATAAAATAGAACTTTTAAATTTGAAAATTATCCCTCAAGAGGATATATATAGTTTAGTAGGTTGTTTTTTTTTTGTAGTATTTAATACATTTCAGTGGATTATATGTGTTCAAATGCCACTGGCCCTTATATCAGGGCCCATTATTACTCAACGTCCTAGAAAAAAATTTCATTATGTAAGAAAAAGTAAAAAGATTGTTCACAATTTCACATAGTTCTCCTTTTCTCAATTTGATATCAATATATCATTCTCATAAATATTGTATCAAATTTGATTATCTTTACTTCTGTGAAACAAATAACAATTTATAATTACTAAATGTTATTTATTTAAATTAGTCACGTATATACATTGTGCTTCACATAACTTGAACGTAGTTCTGATCGATGCAATAAATTCATTAATGGATGTAAAAAGTTTCTTTGGACTTGTGGAAAAAATGTATACATTTTTTTCGAATAGTATTAAACGTTGGTAATTACTTATATCTTCAGAGTCATCAGGTATTTCAATTATATTAAAAAGATTATATAATACTTGCTAGTCACCAAGATATGATTCTTTATTAGCTATTCGACATTGTTGTGTCGACATTTTAAAATTTTTATCACATAAAATTATTAGAAGCAAAAATAAAAAAGTGGTAAGGTCGTTTGTGAACGTTCCTCTTTCGTCCCTTCGGTCCTCGGAGAAATTAGTGGTTTATTATAATTATTAAGATTTGAATTCAATAATATTGCATTAGAAAATACGATTTTGAGCGAATCTCAATATATTACAATATATTATACTGATAATCCATTCCAAAATTTACCACGAGTGTAAATTACATATGTAAATATGTAAAATAAATACCTATGATCAATATTCAAGGTGTTATTATTTCATGATAAAAATTGTCAGTCACAATTTTCAAAATATTTTGTAAAAAGATTAAGTAATATTTGATTAGACTTTTATAAAATATTCAAACCGATAAAACCAAAAATTACAGGAAATATAAATCATTTTTGGAAAAAAGTTCAAAGCTATATTTAGCCAAAAAATCAACCAATCCGTTCCAAAATTTTACTAAATTTTACTTATGTTAGTATTCAAAAAAAATTTCAAGTCCCTACGTCAAAATTCAATTAGTAATAAAAAAATTTAAAAATTTAAAATAACGGGAACCGTAATTTAACCTATTTTCCGCTTCTCAAGGAAAAACTTTTGGGAAATCCCAAAATTGAGTTAAATAAAGTACCAACTAAATGAAATTCGGTACGAAAAGGGTACCCTATTTGTTGTAATCGGACCATTATTTGTACCCAAAAAAAATGTTTTCGTACATCAGAAAAAAAAATAATAAAAAGCCTACAAAATAAAATTGTCAGACACGATTTCCAAAATATTTTGTAAAATAATTAAGTGGTATATTATTAGGCTTCTATAAAATTTTCAAACCGATAAACCCAAAATTGTAGTTAATATCAATTTTTTTTGTTAAAAAGTTCATAGATTTATAATTGGCCAAATAATCAACTAATTTTTTCCAAAATTTTACCACTTTTATATATTACCTATATTAATATTAAAAAAAAAAATTAAGTCCTTACGATCAAAACTCAATTAGTTATCATGAATTAAAAAATTAAAAAATTACGAAAATAAAAATTTTACCGATTTTTTTGTCATTTTTTTGGTAGTTTTTTTTCCCTAGGAAAAAACTCGAATAATTAACTCAATAAAGTACCAACTAGACGCAATTTTCTATTAAAACCATACCCTACTTGTGGTAATCGGACAATTATTTCTATCCAAAGAAATATTTTGATACATATAAAAAAAAAAATTTCTACATTCCTCGCTCCGCTCAGTATCAAATTGAATTTATGAGCCTATATTTATATTATTTAGAATTAAAAAGTGAAGGGGGCTTCTTTTACATTTGCTCGTGGGCCCATCTTGGGGATGAACGACCACTGATACATTTTATCATAAAATTAGGAATTATAAGTTGAAACTTTTTTTTAATAACTTGTTTTTACTTCAGATGGAAATTTTATAATGGCTCAAAATAGTATGTTATTTTTAAAGTTTGTATAAATATTTGATAATTATATTATATTTGTATAAAGTATATTATTTACACTGTGTTGTTATTCTTTATATAATAATGCACTAGGTATTAATTTAATGTTATAAAATACATTTTTTAAAATAAATAAATAATTTAATATTAAGTATCTATCTACACACCTATTTATGTAGAAACACCTTGTGGTAAAATATTGTTGCAAACCGTGTAAATATTTACGATATTTTTTGTTAATGTTGATAAAATTATTTTATTTTATAAATAACACTCGTCACTAAATTACATAAGTTGTAAACTAAATTAATATTATATATAAAAATTATAAATTATGTGGTATTATAAAAAATAATATATTAATAAAAATATCAAAAAATAATCTCAGAGAATTAAAAACTATTCTAAATATCAAGTTTGCTTTGTTGGAAATAATTAAGTTTCTATTTTAATTATTCTTTGCAATAGAGTTACTTTATCAAAAATAATTACTTTTTTAGATGTGTATTTTCATTTAAGTAGCACAGATTATTATTTACAGACTAAGAAAGGTAAATAGTTTTTATAAATATTTAGCCTTACTTACATTAAATATAATTTATGTAAATTAGATAATCAAAATTCAAATCGACTATTTTATATATTTCATTGAATTAATTATATTAATTACAATTCATATTTTTTGAAATATTATTTACCAATATTCAATACAGTGTATATCATTTATTAAATATAAACGAGAAAACAATTATTTTGTCATAAGTGAAAAGTAATTATTTGAAATTTTTGTTTAAAAACATAAAATAACTAATATTGTAAGACAATTTTACCCCTTAATAAGCCAAACATATAATTGTAACAATAAATTTCTTTAATTTGTATATATTAGATTTTGAGCGAAACGAGGAATGTATTGTTTCTACAAAGATGTTTTTTATTTTTTTTTTTTCTAAGTATGAGAACATTTTTTTGAGTAGAAATAATTGTCCGATTACTACAAGTAGAGTATGTTTTGTTAGAAAATCGCATCTAGTTGGTACTTTATAAAGCTCATTTTTCGAATTTTTCTAAAGTTTTTCCCTAGAAGAGAAAAACTACCAAAAAATGGCAAAAAATCGGCAAAATTACGATTTCCGTAATTTTTTTATTTTTTATTTCGTGATTTTTTTGAGTATTAACATAGATAATATACATATATGGTACAATTTTGGAACGGATTGGTTGATTATTTGGCCCAGTATAGAACTTTGAACTTTTTTCCAAAAATGTTTATTATTTCCTGCGATTTTTGGTTTATCGGTTTGAATATTTGATCAAAATCTAATCATATACTACTTAATTTTTTTGTAAAATATTTTGAAAATCGTGACTGACAATTTTTGTATATACTTTTTATTATTTTTTTTCTGATATATGAAAACATTTTTTTAGGTAGAAATAATGGTCCGATTACCACAAATAGGATACCCTTTTCGTACCAAACTTCATCTAGTTGGTCCTTTATTTAGCTCATTTTTTGTATTTCCTAAAAGTTTTTCCTTGAGAGGCGGACAATTGGCAAAATTACGATTTCCGTTATTTAAAATTTTTTTATTTCTTGATTACTAATGAAGTTTTGATCGTAGTGACTTGTAAACTTAAAACCAAAGCTATAAATGACAAATTTAAACACTTTAATTATTTAGGTTAATTTACATAAAAAGAGTAAAGTAATAAGAAAATAATTGGACTTTTACTCTCTATAGTTGTGTGCATATGTGTGAATGTATATAGATGAGGTTTTTTTATTTTCTTAATATGGTCACCCTAGTTTAACACGATCTATGCATTTTAAGTATACCTAACAATTTAAAGTATTTTGAGTTACAACTCGATTTCAGGGCAATTCTTTTTGGTTTTTCAGTCATTGGGTCACTCACACTAAACCCATCGAGTAATATAGAGATATCCGTTATATCACACTTGTAAATAATTTTAAGCTCGTATAAACTGGACTGTATCCCTCGGAGCAAAGTATTGACTGCTAGATGGAACGCCAACGTTAATATTAAATTTGTGCATTCCGACAAATTCATAAATGATTATGTTTAAATCACAAATTACTTTTTTTAATGTTTGTCTTTGTTTTGTACTTTTACAACAATAAATATCTTTACTTACTATTCTATGATTTAAATACAAAATTAAAAATGGTGAGTTGTATATTGTGGGGTAGAACTTTATGTTTTATTTTATTTTTGATAAAATTAAAACTATTTCTTTGTATAATATTATATCACAAAATATGAATATATAACTACGCTACAATTATGAATACGTAACATAATTATGGTATGCAACATATTATATAATGTAATATTGGTATTGGTGTATGTGCCACATAAAGTATTAATTTTTCCTTATTATTATCAAACTGTTTATCCACCTTCAGTGTTTCAATTTTTGTTCATTAGGGTCTCTCTATATTACTCTATGACTAAACAAAAACAAATATTTACAATATATACATACATAGATATAAACTAATATAATATATTTGTATTTATATATTGATGTATTTATATTGTTTTTTTAATATAATTTCAGGAAATTTTAAAAATGTTAACAATGGAAACATAATTCCAAATAGTAATGAAATTATTGCACTTAGTACCTATTAGCTATTTGATATAATATAAGAACACAAAAATTAATGTTTGTAGAAACACTGCTTACATTTTTTATTTTTGTTTTTTTAAAAAAGTTAAATTTTTTAAGTTTAAAATCGATATGAATTTTCATGCTAAGAGTAGAACGTATTTAAAATAATATGTTTGGTTATTTATGTAAGAAAACAAGTTTCGGTTTTTAAATTAACTCAAAATTTTATATATGTTTATCGATGTATATAATAAAAAAAATAATTTACTAATTTGAATTGTAGTTTTGAGTGAAATAAAAATAAAAATTACAAAATAAAAGTAAAATTATAGGAAAATCAAATTAAATTATTTATTTGAAAATTAGTAAAACAATTTTATGTAATCGTATTTTATATAGTTGTAATTATTATACCTATACAATATGGATACATTTTAATAATCTATAATAATATTATATTGTTAGTATTATAATTATTAAAAAATTTTCGTTACCAATTTCTTCAAATATATATTATAATAAATCATAATAGGTATTTAATTAAAATCGGTTTATAAGAATTATTATTTTTTTGACATTATAATCACTTTCAGTTATATTATTATAATTTATAAAAATCGTTGAAAGTATAAAAATATAGGAGATTATATGTTATATTTCTATTAATAATCTATTCTTGTTAGTTGTTAGTATTATTATTATTAAAAGATCTTCTTTACCAATTTCTTAAAATATATATAACACAACTTAGTAGTATTTCCTTTATTAAAATCCTGTTTATAATCTTGCCACTAAAATTTGAAACTTTTTACTATCAGATTCATACAAAATATTGGACTTATTGATGAGCTCACACGAATAACTATTCTTGAGACTTATAGTTAACTTATTAATATGTTTTCTGTTATCTTTTCCCAAATCATCAACTTCTTTTACTTATGAGTTTTAATCTTCTATAATTCCTACATTGTTTACTGTTTAATATTGGAAGCACACAACTTTTTTAATTAGTACCTACCTTCTTGATACGTCTAAAACTCCAAAATATTTAAAATATTTTATATCTACTTCTTTATTTTTTTTATTTTTCAAATTGCATTATAAAAATTTTTGGATAATTCCTAATTTTGATTTTTATATTTTATGAACAATATATATAATAAATGTAAAGAATTAAGTAGGTAGCTTGTATAATTTGTGTCTGTGTACGTTTTTTTTTTTATTATTAAATTCCTTGTTTTTTAACACAGATGGATTATTTATTCATATTGAAACAAGTAGGTCATTTTTTTAAACTTATTTAAATTAATTTAAATTACATATGCGAGTTAATATACAATAATTAATACTGAATTATTATGCTAATACTTCTTATATGTATAATATACGAAAAATTTATTACCAGACAATATCTACGTTTATTAGAATAAGTACTACAACGATTTATATTAATTATATGGACTAATGTGAAAGAGTTTTAAGTATCAATATTTATTTGATTGTTTACATTATAAACATTTTATTATTTCAGCGTATTATTTAAATATTGATGATTATAAATTGTACGTACTTAAAGATAAGAGTAAGTGATATTTTAATTGTTTATTATATGTATATATAAATTTTTAATTTGGAGTAGGTATTATTTTCATTGAAACTTTAGTTGTTTAAATTATATATTGAAGTGAAACCCTTATTTAAGCAATAAGCATAATGTCACTTGTACATTGGCGAGTATCGATAAGACGTCTAGTGTCAACATGCGCAATTACAGAACGTTGGTTGATCATCGTTTGAAAGGTGTTGTTAATATCTATAAAATAAACATTTTCTATGCAGTATATTCATACATACATAATTTGTCCAAAGTAAATAATCTAATGGTATTGTTAAATAATCCACTTTTATACAAAAAAATGTTGAAAAAGAAAAAGACAGTAGTTCATCCAATTAACTGCTGCAGAAAAATTCATGGAAAATATCACCTTTTACTTTGTGATTTACAAAGAAAACTCAGAAAAAGCTTTTTGAATATTTGAGAATGTCAAATGAGACTTTCAATTTCATTTTAAGTAAAATTGTCACCAACTTCGCAAAAAATAAACAAATTTCAAGAAACCAATATCACCTGATGAAAAACATTACGTATAGATATAATTTCATTTTTAAAATTGTATTAATACATATTACTTACTATAAATTATAATTTAATATATTTAAATTTCATTAATAATATTAAATTTAATTGTGGATAATTACCTATGTTTCTATTGAACTTTTTAACCGTTAAACCAGGGGTCTTTAACCTTTTTATGCAGCGGGCCACGTATTATTTTTTAATAATCTTGCGGGCCGTATTCGTAGTAAAAACATGTATTTTATACAAAAATTCAGTTTTATTATTACAATATATTTAGTGATTACAAATTATTATTATAATTAAAACATATATAGAATATAGATAAACATTTTTTTTTTTAATTACTATTTTTAGTGTGATACTGACATTGTTTTTCACGTACTAATTTGTCTATATTTGGTTGGATTTGAGACGACGCATTTCTGAGTGAATTTTCCTAGTGAATGTCAGTTAACCGAGTTCTGGTTTTCGATTTGACAATTTTCATTCGTGAAAAAATATGTTCACAAGTATATGTATTACCAAAAAGAGACATCATTTTTAATGCATTGTGTCGAAGATTAAGATATGTGCATCTATATATTTCGAATAAGAAATTGAAAGTTCAACATTATTGTACTTTTCTTTTAATATTTTATTGTTTTGTAAATCAATGATCTCCATCTGGGATATCTTCAACTGATAATGAAAATGGAATTGAAAACAAATTAAAAAAGTTTTTATTAGCTTTGAAATCTAAGAACCTCGAATCGAACTGGAGTTTTAAATCAGAAATTGCTTCTACGTATTTCTCCGTTGAAGTAACATTGTATTTTGACAAACATGGGAAGTGAGTTGTGTTATTTTTTTTTAACTGGATTTCCCACAGCAGAAGTTTATTTTCGAAAAATTTAATATAGTCAAATAAATTATGAATTAATTGATTTTGACGTTGCAAGCGTAAATTTAACTCATTCAAGTGCAATGTAATATCCGTGAGATAGGCAAAATCATTTTTCCATTCTGAATCATTAAGTTGTTCTGATAAAATATCATATTTTGCTGCATGTTTAGTACTATAATGTCGTTTTAAATTGTAAATTTTCATCACTGCAATTGATTCTTGACAAATTAAACATATTGCCTTTTCTTTAACTTGAATAAACAATAATTTAAAATTATATTGTACATTATTGAGAAAAAATTAATTTTTGTAAAAATTTCCAAAAAATTTAAAAAAAATTAAGTTTGAAATAATTTCCAAAAGGTGCAATTATCTAATGAAAACATATCCTACTAGTAGTAATAACTACTTGAAAACGTGTCTTCAGACTTTTAAAAATATAAAAATTTATTTTAAAATTTGAATGAGTGGAATAAAATTGGGACTAACGATATTCAAACATATATTATTATATATTTTAAAATTTTTATTGTACATTTTTTTAAGCATACTTAAGAGTATTGTGTATAGCATCACAGAGATAAGTTTATATGTGATAACAGATTTAATGCACGCACATGTAGCCATGATTTAAAATACTATTAATAGTATTAGGCAGCGGCGTATTTAAGAAATGTTAAATGGGGGGGGATGAAATATAATTTAAGCAAATCGGTGTGGGAAAGTTCCTGCTCTAACAATACTAAATTACATAATATAAATACTACACATTAAAAAAAATCCTCTACATTTTTATATATTTAATTATAGATAATAATTACCTATATTTGTAATAATACTAATAATTATATTTATTGTTAATTAATTGACGTTGGTCAAATCAATTGCTGTCATTAAGATAAGATTATAAGAAAAGGGGGAACGACAATTTAGGATATTCCTCCTACGTCTCTTCGGTCCTTGGAGAAATTAGTGGTTTATTATAATTATTAAGTTTTGAATGCAATTATATTACATTAGAAAATACGATTCTAAGCGAATCTCAATATACTAATATATATTATAGAGATAATCTATTCCAATATTTTACCACGAGTGTAAATTACACATGTATATATTCAAAAACAATTTCAAGTCCCTACGATCAATACTCAATTAATAGTCAAGAAATAAAATAAATTAAAATACGGAAACCGTAATTTTGTGAATTTTCCGCTTCTCAAAGAAAAATTTATGGGAAATTTCAAAAATGAGCTATATAAAGTACCAACTAGATGAAATTTGGTATGGAAAGAGTACCCTATTTGTGGTAATCGGACCATTGTTTCTACCCAAAAAAAGGTTTTCATATATCAAAAAAAAAAAAATAATATAAAGCCTATAAAAAAAAATTGTCAGTTTCAATTTTCAAAATATTTTGTAAAAATATTAAGTGGTATATTATAAGGCTTCTTTAAATTTTTCAAATCAATAAACCCAAAATTATAGGTTATATTAATTTTTTTTGTAAAAAAGTTCATAGCTCTTTATTTTACCAAATAATCAACTAATATGTTCCAAAATTTTACCACATTTGTATATTACCAATGTTAGTACTCAAAAAAATTTTCAAGTCCTTCAGATCAAAATTCAATTAGTAATCACGAAATAAAAAATAAAAAAATACGGAAATCGTAATTTTGCCAATTTTTGGCCATTTTTTAGTAGTTTTTCTTCTCCTAAGAAAAAATTTTGGAGAAATTTGAAAAATGAGCTGAATAAAGTACCAAGATGATACGATTTTTTACCGAAAAAATACCCTACTTCTGATAATCGGACAATTATTTCTACCCGAAAAAAGGTTTTCATACAAAATAAAAAAAAATCTTTGCAGAAACAATACATTCCTCACTCCACTCAGAATCTATAATTGGTTTTACCGAACGAATTAAAATATTCTCTATAACACAATATATTTAATATAATATTCTGTACTGCTCTATAATAGTATCTTTTATTATCGAATGAACCAGATGGGTATATTGGTGTAAAGTTTAAAAATATATTATCAATAAAACTGTATTTACCATAGTGTTAAATACGAAATTCATTGTATTTATAATTACACTTTTGATGTAATTCTACATACATAGGCCAATATTTGAAAAATAATTTTGTCTAAGTTACCCGCATACTACCTGCTCTTTCTGATTATTATTTTATAAAAATAATTTTCATATTAATCGATAAATCATATATCATATATCTATTTTATAGTATATTTTTTGGAGAATATTTTTATTACCAACTATTTGTCTATATGGCCATACAAAAATGTAAAACCAACAGGCCATGGGGGGGGATCTATCCCCCGAATCCATCCTCGTAAATACGCCGCTGGTATTGCAAGCAGCCAAAATTATGCTGTGATGAGTTCATTTTTTGCTATAGAATATATTATGAATAATATTCCTTTCCCTGTCCTATACGCCTTCCATATATTATTCAGTTCGGTGATAACAGTCTTATCAGATTGTACTTTTTTTTTCATGGCGTGTCGCGTTACGCTCGACAATGTACAGGCAACCTAATAGTATGAATATATTTATAACTTGTAATAATAAGTAATAATATAATTATTACTCATTATATCCTTTATTTAACTATTAAAATTGCTCGAATGTATCATATATACTCGTTGTTAGCGTATTTTACATATTATTTTGATTTAGTGTAATTGAATAATAAAATACAAATATTTTAGGTTATTACCAAAATCATCAATATTATCATATTATCCCACGTGGTAAGTGTTTAATATACGTACATAAAAGTATTGGTAATATTTAATAATTTCATTCATTAATATTGTTCGCCATGGAAGCTCCTACGAATCGGCGGTTGGCCCCGATGACTCGTACCTAGGTAAAGTGGTTACAAAGGCGCTCATAAATACATAAATGAATAAATTATACAAAATACTAAATTACCAAATGAAAATAATTAAAATCACACTTGTGATAAAATAATAATGCTAGAACGATACCACGAGTCCACTGCTCATAATATTGTTAAATCCAACGATTCGATGGGAGATCACCGCAATGTCACCGAACACGTTCAACTGTTGGGATATACCAGCCGTTACCATTGCATCATGTATACCAGATAATTCGAACTTCCCAATCACACGCGACAGTGTTGAACAGTCAGGAACGTCCATAGAGGGGGCGGACGGGCCACCTCCCATGACTTTTCTAGTGGGGCCCAGTTGGAACAATGGTTCATCGATCCATTGAATCGGCAATTTTAATAATATTCAATAACTATAATAGAATAATATTTCAAGTATTTGAATATTTAATTATAAATAATTTATATTATATAATAAAATTATGAGCTTAAATATTTTCCTATGAAAAAAAATATTACTACTTTATTTATATAATTTTATAAAAATATCTGAATATCATAATATATAATAAATAAATAACTAACTGATAAGTATAAATAATAATAAAACAATAATAAAATAAAATCGATATTCGGGATCGGAGTAAGTCTGCCATTATTGGTTGCAGATTATTCGCAGATACCCAAACGCGTGTGCATTTCAAGAATTGGAATGGATGAGGAAACGCAGTGAATATATCCAAAACTGTTTACTTATCAAAACTGTCAGTACACGTGGACCGCCATGGCACGTAGCACGATGCCACTAACGAACGATAAGAATCGATAAATGAGATATCTTGGGTAATAATATCGGAAACTTTCGCGAGAGCGGTAGATCACCGCTTCTCGATAGCACAAACGTCCTACTACACAGATAATATCTTTCGAATAAATGAATAGCTTTAATCGCGCTTATTCTCTTTGAGAAATAGGATTTATACTGGAAAACTCGGCGTGCAACTCGCAAAAGGCATAATGTTGGGCCGAGCGAACGAGCAACGTGCAGCAAATTGAAGCATCCACGCAACAACACAGAATAGTCGGTTATACGACAAGATATACTACTCCACGTGTCCTGGGCAACAAGAACCATCAGTTGTATTGGTTTGAGTTCCGGTAACTGATCCATCAGTAGAGTGGGAGTGCCTTGCTCCCAGGTATGTATAGGCGTCTTCAGCCACATAGGAACACTCCAGTATAAATCAAGTCTGAGCATGGAGATATTCCGCGTGAGGCGCAATCGGCTGGGTTGTCTCTGGAGCTGATATAGTCCCAACGATCTTGTGGCAGTATATAATGGATTTGGTGTATTCAATTTGAAAAGATTTTAAATGATTGGTGTGGAACTGTTAGCTAACTGAGCATGATAGATGAGTCTGTCCATACAAATGTGTGAATGATGTCCAACTTTGATTCTAGTGTTGCTGCGTTCTGATGCATCTATCTAGTCAAGAGCACCGCGACACACAACTGGTTAATGCTTTAATAGATGCCAACTTGGTTTTGGTATCAATATACCAAATTCCAAAAAAAAAACTCTGGTTTGTGACCTTTTTATATTGATATAAACTAGAGCGGAATATCCTCGCTCGGATGCGTCACAGAAACCATACAGCACACAATGTTGACATTGGTGAGTGCTAATGAAACTGGGTAATTTCAGCTGAGACAAAACAGACAGATTGTTAACGAGACATTACCAAAACTCGGCAACCGCAACTGGTAGACGCTCGTCCCATGAAATTTTGCACAATCAAACTAGCTTGATATACAGTATGGTGAGGAATAAAATACTGTCCTGGAGTGACCACAAGGGACAAGTGACCAATTTCTATGTAGTCCGACATAAACTGGTAAGGATCGCGACGAGGATCAGCCTCAAGCTTACGTTCAAGGTTTACAATCCACTGATGGTGACTTCACTAGATCCATGAAAATTTTCATGAGATATATGATTGCATAAAGTTAAAGGCACACTAAACCTGCCATCAGGACTACGGATGCATTCCTGGTGAAAAATGTATATAAACTAGTCCAATTTTGCACCCTGTTAAATGTGGCTCTGAAGACAATTTTCATCGGTCTCAAGATCATGGCTATAATACTGAACCAAAAAACTATTGCTAAAAACGTCCAGTTTCTTATCTTTTGTTTTTTAATTTAAACGACTGACGCCTGTCGTTTCTCATATTATCAAAGTATCGAATAACGAACAGTACCTACCTACTTTATTTATAAATTATGTTTTATATGTAATAAGCTATATACTAACACCTACAAAAAAAATAGTACCTATAGTAACCTAGGTATTATAAATAATACATTTTGCCATGAAATTGTATTAAATATGCATATTATAGTAAAAATATGTTTAGTTTTAATTTTTTCGTAGTATCAATTTGTCATTAACATAATAATTATTGAAATGTCTTAGATATACTTTCTCCTCTCAATTTTCACACAATAAACAATAGTAAGTATTTATTAGTTGATTAATAAAACTGTTTTAATAATATGTAGGTACTTGCTATTCAAGTTAAATTTAAAATGATATATTTATATAAAATCTAAAATGGCATATTTACATTAATATTTAATGCTCATTTATTTATTTAAATAACCTCTAAAAGAGTATTTGTGAATGAAATTATCAGTTTATTACTAATCAAAGTAATTTGTGTATGAAATGCACCTAATATTTTATTTTTAAACTCACAATTCAAATAATACGTGACTCCTATCACCTAGTATGAAAATGTTTAGATTATTGTTTTGGTATACAATTATGCATACCTATTGGTTATAATACTACAATTATTTAATATTAGTCATAGGCAGTGGCAGATCAAGTCCAAGATAACAAGGGGGGTTGGATGGGAGGTGAACTATAATGTTTTGTGTAGTACGTATTATATAAGTATACATTCAGCAAAATGTTCATATGTGAAATTCAATTTTTCTGTTAGAACAGAGGGGAGGACGATAGTCCTATAAACCCGCTACTACTTTAAGGTGTACACTCTTTTTTTTGGAAAAAAGTGTGTGTGAATGTTGATTAAATTATTTAATTTTGGATTGCAATTTTTTTTTATATTATTCCAGATTTTAATATAAATCTAAACAATAGTCAATTTTACTCCCTATGCTCATTTTGTAAGTGATTTATGATATTTTTTTTTATGTTAGTTTTAAATGCATTAGTTTTAGATTCTGATCGAAGCGAAGACTGTATTGGTTTTACAAAGATGTTTTTTTAATTTTTTTTATCATGTATGAAAACACTTTTTGGGGCAGAAATAATGATCCGATTACCACAAGTAGGCTATGCCTTCGGTATCTAATGGCGTTTAGTTGGTACTTAATTTAGCTCATTTTTCAAATTTCTCAACATGTTTTCCTTGGGAGAAGAAAAACTACAAAAAAGGGGAAAAATCGGCAAAATTACGATATCTATTATTTAAATTTTTTTATTTCGTGATAACTAATTGAGTTTTGATCATAAGGACTTGAATTTTTTTTGAGTATTAACATAGATAGTATACAAGCGAATAGTTATGAATGAATTATTAGTATAGTATATTGTAATATATTGTAGTTTCGCTCAGAATCGTATTTCTAATGCAATATCATTGCATTCAAATCTTAAGTATAATAATCCATTAATTTTACCGAGGACTGAAGGGACGAAGGAGGAACGTCAACAATTGACATTCCCACTTTTTTTATATTAATTATGTAATGTATTAATTATTATGTAATTGATTATTGGAATTTTAGTATTGTTAAATTCATATAACAGGCAGTTATAATAATTATCATTTTTAATGATGCTAAGGAGGTATATTAAAATCATTGATTAAAGTATATTATATTCCATTATATATTATAAAAAAATAATGGATTTGAAATTTATTTTATATAGTTTCATATGTAATTTACACTCGTGGTAAATTTTGAAATGGATTATCAGTATAATATATTGAGATTCACTCAGAATCGTATTTTCTAATGCAATATCATTGTATTCAAATCCTAATAATTTTAAACTACTAATTTCTCCGAGGACCGAAGGAGGAATGTCTACAATCGACTTTTTTATTAATAATTATTTCTTCTATCACAGTTCGTTATAGGGTATAAGAAAGGTAACAATAATTATTAAAATTAAATTAAATATATTCATGAAACATTATTAGGATAAACCAATACAATGTACTATTAGCCTAATCTATATTATTCTTATCCTTAACATATCTTTGTGGTCGCAAAGTGTAGTCACATTAAGGAAACCAATCGGTACGCAGTGTTCAGTCGTTGAGTTCAGTCGTTACGACCAATCGCAGAAAGGAAACCATACCTTTAGCAAGACATACAACGCTAACGCCGACCCGATATTTAGTATTTATCTACTGGAAATAATACAGCATAAATTAAAATTATACTCTATGGACCATGTTTTGTATACAACAAAACAACACTAGATGGCGAGTCGGCGCAGCTTAAATTCGTGTTTAGGAGGGAAAATTTGACTCGACGATTCGTTTCGTCAAAATTGTCAGTCGCGATGCGCGAATGCAGTTTAATCTTAGATGGAATACATTTTAAAACTATGTATATATATTATGACTGTATTTTTACTATCACCGGAGTATCTATCGCCAATTATATACAACGTAATTTTTATCTCTAACAGTACTGATAACTTGACAACAGTTTAATTGATGTCGTTGTCTAAATATTTTGCAAATGCAATACCATTAAATAAATTTGATGTTTGTGAAGTTTGGTACGATTATTCAGACATATAAATATTGTGTCGTAATGTTTATAAATAATATCGTTATATCGTTAAATTATTTTAATAATTAGTTTTATTGATAAATAAATGGCCCAAATTTTAAAATAAAATTCCATAAATTGCAGTTGAGGAACTAGAATACTGCAATGATTTTTTCTCCAACATTAAATTACTACTACAAATTTTTGCCAAGTTACCAGTCTCAATATCATTCTCGATTTGTTGAAGGTTGAAAAATTATTTACGATTTATCTTCTACTATGAATGAAGACCGATTAAATAGTTTAGCTATATTTAATATACACAAACATATACCAATAGATATAGATTTAAATAAAATTGACACCTTCGCCTGCAAAAAAAGTAGGATGAAATTGTTTATTTATAACAAAATATTTAAATTTTTTGTTTAATTTGTTTTTGAATATTTTATAATGAAAAAAGTAAAGATTTATTGTATCAGTTATTTTAATATTATATAATTTTTTTTAAAATATATATTATATAATATATTTTATTTTACACTCATAATATAATCGATTTGAAATTTAAGTTTTTTTGAGGACCAAAGGGAAAGTTCATTCCATCGGGACTAATTTTTCTATTAGATTTTGATCTTAGCACCCTCCTTAAATTAATCTTTGATGCGCCACTGGATTTGTAAAAATATAAGATAATAATAATACTGAATATACCTACTGTGTTCAATCGAACAAAATACATTTTTATACAGGTACAATTATATATATTCTACTTGTCATCTTTAAAGATTATAGTAAATTATGTATTGTGATATATTATTTTAGTTTCATTTTTTGTTGCTCTTTTATTAACAAAATATTATTAATTTAGACGTTTACGAAAAACTTGGAAATTCATCAGTTAATATACCGTATAGTAAGTGATATGATTAATCTACAAATTATATTTGAAAAATTATAAAAACCTAACCTATCCTACACATATTATTTTTCAACTAATAGAATGTGCATTTTTTTTACTAGTATAGTGGTGCGCAATAGGAATCTAAGATAATTTTTTAAGTTATTTAGTATTTAAAATACTTACTTATATATAGATATACAATATGATATACATAGTACATATTTTGAATTATTTATAGCGTTAAGTCTTTCATGGATTAAACTTATATTATTGTTTTTGCGGAAATATTGAATACAACAAAAATTTGGATATTTCCGCAAAAGCACAATATTATTAAGACAGACTATATTATCACTTCTACTCATTGGCGCAACTAGACATCAAAGCAAGAGAGAGCTTGAGTTCCATTTTTTTTTTTTTTTTGCAAATAATGTGTTTCTCTCCTTCTTTTCTGTTTTCTACACAAAATGTATTAATTTGATGCAGGGCCAATAAAACAAGTGTCAAACACATCGTGGCAAATTTAAATTGATAATTAATTTGTATAAAAAAATTAATTATATACCTAATTCAAATGCAGTATTTCTTAACACAAATTATGAACATTTCTGTTAATTTAGTAGGTACCATAAAAATTGTATTTTTTTTCTGTGAATATGAATTAGACTATTAATTTTAAAAAAATATTAATAATATGTCAACGGTATTAATATGATATAAAGTGTGCTAATACGAAATATATAACATACGAAATATAAATGGTAATCACAATAATAGATACGGGACATGATATGACGGATAATACCACGCCATTAAAATTAATGAATAACTTTAGAAAATTTTTTTTTTATGAACTATTAAATAATAATATTTTAATATTTTAATAGATGAGGAAACAAATAAAAAGTTTTATTCGATAAATAAATGTAGGTATTTTTAAAGTAACAACTAAAATTGTATTAAAATAAATGCTGATCTTGATAGTATGTATTTATTATTTATAACTATGTAGGTATTGATAACTATAAATATTTTACGTTTGTCAATTTAATTTATAATAACAGTAAAATAATTTTAGTCTACAATAAATGGTATAGAATATAATTATTATATAGATTAAACATGAAAGTATGTGGAGATTGGAAGTGGCGGTTTTCTTGTTCTGTCTAACATGTATGCATAAAATATAGGGATTAACGGTTTTCTATTTCCAACATTACGATCGATCTAATGATGTGATAAGGAATCTGAAAACTGATGTGAAATCGTCATTATGTCTATATTATATTGACTTTCCTACTTTCAATATTTTCCTCCGAGATATTCCCAATACTAATTGAACAAATTTAAAGTAGAATGTTGTAAATATTGCCTTTTTGAAGATCTTAATTATTACCATTATTATCATTATTACATTAGAAATTAAATTTCTAAAAAAAGCAGGAAGGCCGAATTTAGATAAGTAGGCTAGGTTAACCTAACCTAACCTACTTTGCTTACTAGAAATTATTATTATTTTTATAAAATCAAAAATATTCAAAAGTTTTTATGCTTAGTGTACGTATTTATAAAACGTAATCATATTACGTAGTTGTCATTATAATTACTTATTATAAAAATTAAAGTAAATATGATATAGAATTCAAAAATATTTTACATGGGTACCTGGTACAGTTAACCTACACACTACAAATAAATTTTATTTATAAAATGTATACAATAGTTAGTTTTCTATTTACAATTTAGTAGGTTAGTTGATATTTCTTACATATAATTTACTGTTTACAATTATAATTACACAAAACATAAATAAATTAAATTTACAAACATTTTAGGTTCATTAGTTTTCCATTTTATTTCCACAGTTAGGACTTGCGCAATAAATACCATACCATTTAGAGCACTCGTATTAATTAATTTTATATCTAATGTCAATAATTATCAACATAATACACGATTATAATGAAACATCACAAAATTCAAATGATTAAATCTGTAAATCATAGACAATACCACATAATGACTAAAAATGACCAAAAATAAAAACAGTTAATACAGTAAATACTTATCAAATCAACAATTATTAAATTAGAAGAATAGCGGCTCGATATTTTGTTTTTATTTAAGTGTCTATACTCATTTAATCTATTTTGTACTCCTACCATCTTGGCGTTAACCGTTATATTGATATACAATGATCATGTTTATTATTGTATCCCCTGATATAAAACAGTCGATAAAGTTTCGGTAATGAACTATTTTCTTCTTCTCATAAACTGACGTGCCGATCAGACCTATAATACACAATGGATAGGCTATATTCATTATCAGACATTTCCAAATTATCTGTCTCATTCAGCAAATATTTCATTAACATAAGCATGGACTATAACACAGAACTGGTAACGATACTCTGATAAATGAAATCAAATTACAACGCTTGCTTTAATAGACAGTAATTACTCTGATCCAGGATCGGCTAAATCATGCTTCTGTCAACAATTATTTACGTAAATGTATTAAAAAATATTATAATATAACGAAAATTACTATATCATTGATTATAAATACTATCTAAAAATAGCCGCTTCCAATCACCTTAACGTACTTTTTAGTGTGTAAAATTTATTATAATGATTATGATAAATTCATAAGTAAAATGAACTAATACAGTAATCAATTAATTTGTCCTATAATAGATGGTCGTATAGTAATGAAAACAAAAGATATTGATATTATTAATAAATGTATGTCTTATTTATAATAGCTAATAATGTTAATAATAATTTAAATTTTAAACATTAATTAAAATAATTTAATTTAAATTTTTATGTTACGGGCAATGTGGTTTTGCCCGGGTATTATATACATTATTCAAAAATAAAAAATATCAATAGATATACTAATTTACAAGATATAAGATTACATAATAAAGTGACATATGGTATTATGATGATGATAATTATTACGTAATACTATTATATTACCTATAATTTATAACGTTATTTAAAACATTTGTTTATACGAGCAATTGTAAACTCCCCAAAAAATTGTAGTAGTAAATTATTTTTTAAAATATTATACAACAAATTATAAAATGTATGGTAAATGTAATGTAATATAATGTATTGCAAAAATATTTTACAAAATATTGGTACTGTTGTTTGTAGGGGAGTTTAAATGTTCATAGGCGGAACGAAGACAAATTTTCTGAGGGGGCTACAGGCTCAATACTTAATTTTTAAGTCTAATATCACTTTTACATGCTCATATATATATATATATCTTATATCAACAATTAATTTAACAAATTCATTATTTTTTGTCATACTATTATGTATAATGTTAATATTTTAATATAGAAATCGTATATAATATATTATGCATCGAGAGCATAATCTTTGAACATTGTCTTATGTTGATGAAATAAAAATTATATTTGTTGTAAAAGTTGATTGTATATAATTTGTATATAGTTCTTGTTATAAGTTTTTAATTCTATGTTATCTTGTCTACAAATAAATTTGGAGTGGGGCTAAATATCATTTTGGGGGATAAGCCTCCTCCAGCTACCACCTATTGCCATATATATATATATATATATGTATACGGTATATTATATTTGATTTATCTGCAGATAAATAATAAGTATTAAATTAGAAGTCTTTCATTGTTCTAATATTGATTTTATAATATACAGAAAATTAATGTTATTGGAATTATTGGAAACAAAATTTTTAGTGTTATTAAAATTCGAGAGGTGTTCTTATTATATTGGAATACAATTTTATTTCGCTTTTTATAAATTTATTTTTTAAAACAATAGACAATAAAATACCCAATCTTACGATTACTCGTCAATCAACCAATCCTAGGTATAGATAGATAGATCCCTTCATAATACAATCAACATCAACGATACCTGGTGTCTGAATGCACTTAGCTGCATTCAATATTAACAATGGGATATCAGCTAATCTATATATTATAAAATTAATGGTATAACTGTATAAGTATACTTATTTAAAAATAGTTTAATATATTATTGTTTAATGTTATTTTATCACTGTTCTTGTGTTCATTATCGTAAATGTAAAAATTCAGTAGTACCAACTATGAAATTTTAAATGTTATAATAGTAGGATATTTATAAACAAATAATAATAATATTATATTATAATAGTATTACATAATAGAGTCATAATATCTAATTAAAATATAATTTGTCATTTTATCATGTATCCTAATACCTAATAGGTAATGTATATATTTTATATAGACTTTGGCTAAATTACATACATTTTAATTGTCATGTAAATTAACATATGTACTGCTGATGTATACTGTTGATTAATTTTTTTAAAACTGTGATATAAACAATAATTTGTATTATTATAAACATGATAATTAATTATCAAACAATTTAACTAAATTACATAAAATAAAAGTTTTTCTATATTTACCATTTTTTTCTATTTCAAAACAATACTTTTGTTTTTCTTCGATATGGCAAAGTTTAGGAAGGTGCTGCTGAACTTCACTAATACTCTCAAAAACTCAGGAAAATGTTCTATAATAAAATACTAGTTAACTCTAAACTGTCTTCGTTATTTTTGTGACGTTCAGTGCTTTGTCATGTCAAATTTGACCTAAACTTATTATTCTTTGACTACAACTAATTAATTTTTTTTTCCAAAGTTGCTTTTGTATATCATATATTAGAATTGTTATAAGAACTTTGAATTTAAAAATGAATATTTTTTTCCTATTTATACTTAATTTTTAATTCTACGTCGCTCGCATAAAATTATAAATTTATCATGTAAAATTAAAAAAATTATCAATTTATAAATGACTAAATATGTGTTACATTTAGATGCTTTAAAACACTTTTTTTGCAATAAGGAACAAAAAATATATTTTTTTAATAAGAATGCATCCCACTTTTAACAGTATTTTTCGATTGTAAGGTACATTAAATAAATGTATATACTATATAATATATATATATATATATTTAAAAGTAAATGTGTGTTTGTATACAAATACAATAACTCTGAAATGCCTGAAGTAATTCCAAATAAACTCAGTACATATATTACTTACTCCATGCGGCCATGTAAAGAAACGTAGGATGAATCATACGCTCCTAAAAGTATAAGTTATGGGGATTGAAGTGTTTTTCAAATTTTTTATACACACAAAAAAAAATAGTACACTACGGACTTCGTTGGGTCAAATATGACGTATTCGCTTTTTATCTAATGATAAGACGTTGGAGGTACAATATTAATGGATCATCGCAGGAAATAATTTTTTGGATCCATACTCTATTATCACTTATAAATTGACTTGTTATTGTATTAGATAAATTGTATATTAGGTTTATAAGTTTATATACATATCTGGAATATATCCATCACGTCGAGCGTTCGGACTTAACCTAACCAATCATTTGGGCCGTGACAAAATACTCTCATATTGGAAACCGTGTGGAATCAGAAGGTTTCAGAATATAATTTTCTTTTCTACTCATAACTACTTGTCAATTATGCAGATTTGATTTTTACTCCGTGAAAATGTATACACATGTAATAACATAATTTTTTACCTACGTATAAATTATATTATAAAACAGTAAGATTACGTTTTTTTGTATGTTATGATTCATATAAATACTAGAGAATACATAGAACTTTTGATCTAATCGATGTATTATAAGTTTAACAAAAATAAAATCAAGTTCAGCAGTATAGTGTGATAGGTTAATTAAATCATTTCGGATGAAGTCTACCTATATACCTGTATTTTTAAATTCATTTTTTTCTACAATATAATAATAGCAATAGTTTTTAATAATATAAAATTTAAATTAAGATGTACTATAAAACAATAATTTTTGTAACAAAGAGTTTTTAAATTTAATAATTATATAAATATTATTTTTATTAGATCAAGGAAAGCAATTGCGTAAGATTTTTTAAAAGTATTTTGTTAATAGTACATAATAAATTTTAATGAGAATAATACGAATTCTCATTTTTTTCATTTTTAATGTTTGTGAAATTTAGTATATTAATTTAATATTATATTACCTAAATGAGAATATTTTCTTACACTCATAATAAATAAAGTTTTACTAATAAATAATAAACAATATTTCATTAGACGACACTCGTCAGAATTCAATTCTCCTGGTTGTCTCACTGCACTTTACAAATCTTTAGTCTGTATAATAGAGTACTAGAAAATGATCTCATAATCTGGTTATCCTTTACTATTAGCAAAATTAGAATACTATAACGGTTTTTTGGTATTTTATTCAAAATAGGTTTTTAAATTATGCCAGGTACCGTTTGGATTTTGCGTATCCGGTTTATGACTATCAAGTCTTATTGCTTGAGTCATTGGCGCTAAGGCAGGATTATTTTTAATAAATTTTAAATTAAATTTTTTATTTAGAATCTGACTGATAGTCAAATTGACGATCGGCGTCTATTACAACAGTTCAGCATCCAAGTACCTAGTGATATCAGGCTTCATAAACTTTTCTATGTAAACAATAAGCAATATTACGTATAACATCATGTTAAGTTATGCTAACTTTTGGATATTGCGTATAAAAAAAAAAAATTATAAAAAAAAATTAAAATTAAAAAAAAAATCAAACAAAAACATCTTTGTAAAACCTATACATTCCTCACTTCGCACAAAATATAAAATATATTATAGGTATTAAATAATAATAATCAATAAACATTAATACATTTCGTAGGTAAAAGAGTCCCCTGATTATTTGTTAATTATTTAAAAACTTAGCAAACAGAATTTAATGAAATATAATACATAATTTAAAAATAAGTGGAAAAGGTCGATTGTGAAGTTTCTCCTTCGTCTCTTCGGTCCTCGGAGAAATTAGTGGAGAGATTTGAATGCAATGACATTGCATTAGAAAATACGATTCTAAGCGAATCTTAATATATTGCAATATATTATACTGATAATCCATTCCAAAATTTACCACAAATGTAAATTACATATGTAAAACTAAATATGCAAAATAAATTTCAAATCCTTATGATCAATATTCAAGGAGTTATCATTTCATGATAAAAACTGTCTACCCGAAAAAAGGTCTTCATACATCAGAAAAAAAAATAATAAAAAGCCTATAAAAATTGCCGATTTTCCGCTTTTCAAGGAAAACTTTTGGGAAATTCAAAACCATTATTTCTACTCAAAAAAATGTTTTCGTATATTGAAAAAAAAAAAAATAAATAATAAAAAGCCAATAAAAAAAAAAATTGTCAGTCCCGATATTTAAAATATTTTGTAAAAAGATTAAGTAGTATATTATTAGGCTTCTGTAAAATTTTTAAATCGATAAACCTAAAGTTGTAGGTAGTATTAATTTTTTTTGGAAAAAAATTCAAAGCTTCATATTTGGCCAAAAAATCAACCAATTCTTTCCAAAATTTTACCATACTTGTATATTTCCAATATTAGTAGGAAATAAAAAAAATTCAAGACTTTTTGATCAAAACTCAATTAGTTATCACGAAATAAAAAAAAAAAATGACGAAAATCGTAATTTTGCCAATTTTTGGTAGTTTTTCTTCTCCTAGGGAAAAATTTTGGAGAAATTCGAAAAATGAGTTTAATAAAGTATCAAGAAAACACGATTTTCTACCGAAATCATAGCCCACTTGTGGTAATCGGACAATTATTTCTATCCGAAAAAATGTTTTCATACATAAAAAAAAAAAAAAAAACATCTTTGTAGAAACAATACATTCCTTGCTCCACTCAGAATCTAATATATTTACTTACAGAGTTAATATCTTGTAAGCAAAAATAGTCCGCAAAAAATTAATTAAATTATTTTATTTTTATATTTTTAGCAAAAATAAAAATTTTGAAAAAAATAAAAGCTGGGCGATCTAATTTAAAAAGTAAGTTTTAATTACCCAATTATCTAATGGTAACTTGTGTATTAAAATAATAACAGGGAGAGTTGTACATTTTTAACCTTTTTATAGTAAAGAATTTTAATACATATAATGCATTACTTAATAGTAAGTATAATAATTATTTATGAATAAGCATATTATCTAAAACACTTCGTTAACAAATAAAAAATAAAATATTTATACTTCAAATCTTCTTAGCTACTATAGATAGGAAAATAAATTTTAATTTATCTTAGATATTTTGTTCCAATAAATAAAAAAAAAAACTAGATTCTAATAAGAAATGTACAAAAAAACCCATTTCTAATAAGTTAATTTATTTCTTATTCAAGACTGGCGACATTTTCATTCTATAAGATGAATGAAATTAAAATTTATTTCAAATTATTTATTAAAATTAAAAAGCGGGGAAATCGATTTTGGGCTTTCTTCCATCGTCCCTTTGGTTCTCGGAGAGATTAATGGTGAACCGTTATTGTGTTATATTGTAATTTAAATTTGAATGCAATGCTATTACATTAGAAAATACGAATTTGAGCGAAACTGAGTATTTTATACAATATATACTAATAATATTAATTTTTAATAATTTTATTTATTTATCAAATAATGTGTGGTGACAAAATTAGTTGTCATAAAATAACTAAACACTAGTTGGTCGAAATTACAGTTACCTTGAATTTTCAGTTTTTGAACCATTTTTTGGAGTAACGTATTTCATATCCCAAGGGAAAACTCTTAAGAAAATCAAAATTTAAGTTAAATGCAGTACCAAGTATATGCAATTTGTGACCGAAAACATACATTATTTATGATAATTGGACCATTATTTCTTCCCGAAAAAATCTCTCCAGGTATAAAAAAAAATAATATATTTCTTGCTACGCTCAGAATCTAAAATTTGCAAATTATAAAATGTGAGGAAATAAAAGAAAATAAGTTGTGTGACAAGGATAGAAATTAGAATCCGTGCATTTTGTTTTAGACTGAAATTACCATTCTATGTATAAACCATATAGATAACTTGTAATTTTCTTTAAAATTTAACATAGATATTGTACATGCCTGGTATAAATTTGGAACGAATTGGTTAATTTTGTAACTAGCTTTGAAATTTTTTCAAAAAATGTTTAAGATTACATAAAATTTGGGTTTAACGGTTTTGAAAATTTTATAGAAGCCTACTCATTTAATACTTAATGAATTTTCATAATATTTTGAAAATCGTAAATCACAGTTTTTTTTAAAAGCTACTAAAATTTGAATATTTTTGGTAGAGTTAATTATTATTTGTTTAATAATATTATTTGTTTTATATTATTATTTTTCTTTTTATGTATAACGACACTATTCAGGTATAACTAATCGTCAGAATACCACAAATAGGATATGCCTTTGATAGAAAACTGAATCTGCTTGCTACTTTGGTCATTTTCCGAATTTCTTAAACCTTTTTTCTTTAGGAGACGAAAAACTACCAATAAATGACTGAAATCAGCAAAATTACTGTTTTCGTTATTTAGATTTTTTTTTTCATGTTATTTTCTTGATTTTTAATCGTAGGCACTTGAAAATTATTTTGTTTATTTACATAGGAAATTTACACACTTGGTAAAATTTTTGAATGGATTATCTGTATGATATACGAGGGTCGTCCGATAAGTACTTAGCCTCACCGCCCGATGGCGCCACTATCACAAGAGAACTTTATTATTGTGTAGCACATATTCGTAGTCGGCGTATCTAAAAATTTAATTTTAATCGGACCCGCAGTTTTGTTTTGACCGCGTGTGGAAGCGATTATGTCAGCGAATTTTATAAAAATGGAAAAAGAGCAATATCGGTCAGTGATTCGATTCTTGTTTTTGGAAGGGAAATCGCGCAGTGAAATCAAAGAGCGTTTGGATGCTGTGTACGGTGACTCTTCTCCTTCTATGGTGACCGTTAAAAATTGGTGTAACGAGTTTCAACGTGGTCGCACGACGGTTTTTGATGAGCCACGCCCAGGTGCCCCGAAATGACTACCACGGAGGATAACGTGACAAAAATCCACGAACTCATATTGGCAGACCGCCTATTGAAGGTGCGTGAAATAACTGAGATAGTAGGAATCTCAAAAGACCGCCTGGGCCATATCCTGCATGAAATTTTGGGCATGAGAAAGCTGTCGGCACGATGGGTACCGCGTTTGCTCACTCAGGACAACAAACGCATCCGTAAGACCACTTCAAAACAGTATTTGACGCTGTTTAAACGCAATCCGAAGGAGTTTCTGCGTCGTTACGTGACCGTCGACGAAACATGGATCCACTGGTACACACCAGAGTTCAAAGAACAGTCGAAACAGTGGACTGCACCCGGTGAACCTGCTCCGAAAAAAGTAAAGACTGTTCTATCGGCCGGAAAAGTGATGGCCACCGTTTTCTGGGATTCACAAGGTGTAATCTACATCGATTACCTGGAGAAGGGCAAAACGATCACAGGGCTTTACTATGCCGAATTATTGGACCGATTTAACGCTGAATTGCATAAAAAACGGCCCCATTTGGTGAAGAAAAAAGTGCTCTTCCACCATGACAACGCACCGGCTCACACCTTCGCCATCGCCACGGTCAAATTGGTAGAATTGGGTTACGAACTGCTGCCCTATCCACCGAATTCTCCAGATTTGGCCCCGTGCGACTTCTTTTTGTTTCCAAACTTGAAAAAGTCACTCGCTGGGCAGAAATTTGAGTCGAATGAGGAGGTTATCGCCGCCACGGAGGCCTACTTTGCAGACCTCCAGAAAATGTATTTTTCAGACGGGTTAAAGAAGTTAGAATATCGCTGGAGCAAGTGTATCGAGCTAAAAGGAGACTATGTTGTGAAATAAATAACCACTTTTCCAAAATTTTAATTTTTCTTTTGTAGGCTATGTACTTATCGGACCACTCTCGTATATTAGTATATTAAGATTCGCTCAGAATCGTATTTTCTAATGTAAAATTATTGCATTCAAATCTTTATTATAATTGATCACTAATTTCTCAGAGGACCGAAGGAACAAAGGAAGAACGTCCAAAATTAACCTTTCCGCATTTTTATCATTGTATACTTAATAGAAATCTATAACATTGAAATAGGTAACTAATTAATTTGTATTTTATACAAGTTTTATATTTCTTACCTTATCTTAACTATTTTACTACTTATATATAGAAGAAAAAAAATTCAAATACAAGAAAAAAAAATAAGTTAACATTTTATACATTTTATATACATACATATTATATTAATTTATGCAGGATGTGACTGTAAGTAATTTAAATTAACAAAACATTTTAGTTGATTTATGTCAGATATTACATATATGGCTATTGGCTATAGTCTTGTGTTTTATTTGTGTTTAAACTGTCAAAATAATTTTATTTGTACACATATTAATAATAATAAGTAGTGTTAAGAAATTTACCAGAATCAAATTACTCAAATTAGAAAACTACAGAATAGAAGAAGACAATTATTTGTATCTATACCAGAAACCAGTAGAGAATTGTTAAATTTATAATGCATTAAAAAAATTTAAACAAGTATTTACTTGACCAAACGCTAAATACAATTGTCTGATAGAAACGCAAAAATATAGAGAGACAGAATTATTTACTTGAATCGTATTATAATAATTTCGGAACGACTGGGTGTCTATAGAAACATTAGAAACTCTTCAATAGTTATTGAATTTATTTATTAATTATTTATTTTAAAAAAATGTAATTGACAGTGACAAATAAAGTTACATTTGTTGATTATAATTTTATATTAGGATTTAACTACAAGATAAATCATTGTTTTGTTGATTTTTATATTATTATTTTTAGTATACATTAGAAAAGAGGAAAATTTATACACATATTGGCAAAGGGTTTACCCAAAATGTAAGCATTTTTAATTTCATAATATTGACTTAATGCATTTAATCAATATTTGTATATTATAATGTGAATTTTTGGAATTATTAATTACTTTATATTGTAACAACTCTGACAGCCCAATATAATATTTTTATATTTTTGTTTGAAGACATTTCTTTATACATTTTGTGCGCTTTCATAATAAACTTTATTTACTCATTCTAAATTATGAATTCATATAATTAACTCTATATTCTAATATTTACGAATTTTCAAAATTTAATTCAATTTATGTGTGATATATTAAAATTTTATTTTTACTTTTTTTATTTTATTTTTGTAATATAATACATTGTGTTCAAATTCAATAAATTTAGTATTAGCCTGTGGTAAGTGTATGATGTACAAACATTAAAACATAAAAGTATAATTTGAAATACGTATAAAATCACTTAGCAATTTAGCATATAATGTTTTATTATTATTTATATTATTTAATTTAAAACTGATTTAAAATTTAAATAAATAGCAGAATAGTTGTTTCTGGCAGAAAGAGGAACCTTCATTAATTCGGTCCTCGGGGAAATTATTGGTTTATTAAATTAAAATTTGAATTCAATGATATTGTAATCGAAAATACGATTTTGAGCGAAACTCAGCCATATATACAATATATTGTACTGATAATCCGTTCCAAAATTTTACCATACGTGTAAATTACCAATGAGATTATTCAAAAAAATTTTCAAGTAACTATGATCAAAACAGAATTAGTTATCACAAAATATTTAAAATATAATTAACAAAAATCGTAATGTTTTCCATATTTTTTGGTAGTTTTTCCTCGCCCTAAGGGAAAACTTTTGAGAAATTCGAAAAAAGAGCTAAATAAAGTAACAAGATGTAATTTTTTGCTGAAAACATACCTTATGCATGTTAATCGGACCAATAATTATACCAAAAAAAATGTTTTCAGACACAAAAAAAAAAATCTCTGTAAAACCAATACAATTACTAATTACTCGCTTCATTTAGCATCTAAAATTCAAAGACATATTATTCGATATTTTGTTTATTATTAAATTCCATAAAAATATAATTTAATAATTATTATTTAGTTGAACAATAATATAAATAATTATATTTATGTGATTATTGAGTAATAATGAATAATATTTTTGAATGAATGATATTTTTTTAGTTTTTTTTTTTTTAATGTAATTTATTATTGTATCTTATGTATCTTAATATAATAAGATTGTTAACACATACTTTAATATCGCGACATCGCGTAGCTATATTAAATTAACATTTAATTACTTTTACTTTTACATACCTACCTACATTTTTGAAATGTATTTTTATTGGTTTTAAAATTATTTAATTTTATTTATTAGTGGATAGTAAGTAGATATATTTTTATAAAATAAAACGCATAATATAATTTGTATACATATCGGCTAATAAGGTAAAGAGATAAAATAGGATGAGGAAGAAGTTACCAATAAAATTTTTATTGAATTTTGTTTAGTTTTTACATTATTTATCTCATTAGTAGTTGACGGCACCATTTTCGTATCAGGCTTTTGGTCCTTAAATATGAATGTTGTCAAGACTTTTGACTTAAGTTCGGATAGTGTTAAATTACCTAGGATACAGATTTGAAGCATATTTAGGTAAAATTGTCACGATGAAATCTCTGTGTTGAATTTTGTTGAAAATTTAAAATGGAGCATTGGTAATAAGAAGAAAAATATTGTATGAAATTTGAACTGTTTGTATTTTATTTAAATTTAAATTTTTAGCAGCTATCAAAATGTTAATGCCATAGGTTCGTTTGTATTTTACGAGAGTTTTATGTGATGATAATTTATAGTTGGGATTAAGAAATAATTTTTTTTTATGTTAAATGTAATTATTTTGATATTAATATAATATACCTATGTGAGACGTTAAACAAAATGAATTCCTCTCCACTTTCCCTACCAATATATTATGGTAAATTTGGAAATAATCTAAGTAATTTAATTTATAATATCATTGTAGTTGTATACATTTTGTGATTAAATGTATTATCGTTATTATTTGAAAATCATTCAATCTGAAAAACTACAATTGTCCGAGACTAGTATTCGTATAAATACACCACTACCCTATAGAGTTTGTGTGTCGGTCGCCCACGAGAAAGATGAGTTTTACCGTTGCCTGTAAACAGTTATCGTCAGGTAGTTGCGTAAGTCTGACAGCAACCCGTGTGAGTGGCTGCTCAGGTATGCTGTCACATCGGTGCCCAACAGTGACTCTTGTCATCATTATATTCCGTAATTTTAAGTGTATTTCAGATGTTTAATTTTTAGTTTATTGTCTTTTGTAGGTTTGTAAAACTGAAGACCATTGCACCATCGGTTCCACAGTTTTCTCTCTTGTACATAAACTCCTTAAATTACTTTTTCCTTGTAAATAACCAAACTGTGTCCATTCCAGTTGTGGATCTCAGGACATTTTAAGGCGGAGGGGCGAATTATTATCATAGTTACAATTAAAGAATATTATATTTTTAATGGTAGGAACGTAAAATCCTACCAAAGTCTACAAATCTTTTCTTCATATAACTATATAAATAGTTTAAATGCATATTGTTAAAACCTAAAAGTCATAAATAAATATTAAACTATAATTATTTAAATAAAGCAATAAAGGTTACAGTATTAAAATTAATAATAATTTACAACAAGCATTTTACAGTTTTTTTTTTTCATTTGAGAATCTTTCTATAATATTTTCATATTGTCATAAACATTAAACTAAAAATGAAACAGTCACCATAGACAAGAATACATGATAGTCACGTTGCTGTTTGACATCGAGTATCGAGATAAAAAAAAAAATGTCATTTATTTGTGATAGCAATATAATTATTTATACTGGCGCGATAGTGTGACGAACATAACTATAAGTACGGTATTACCGTAATGACATGGTATAATACTATAATTACAGAATAGCCAGAACGGGAACTAATCATATTTTAACATTGGCTTTAATGGGAGTACTATAATCTGAGCTAAAGTGATATCAGTGTTACCACTGTACATATTGATTTGCCATTGTAAACTTTTTTATATGTTGGTAGTTAATTTATTAAACTTCAAGTCTCAAATCCCATATGTATTACCACAGAATAGTTGTATTTGGTAGTTTTGATTGTTACTTTTCTAATTAATGCTTAATACTTAATACTTATTCTATTCTACTATTCATGAATATAAATTAATAATCATTCGAATTTATTATTATATTAATTTATTATCTCCTACTTATATGGAACAAGTAGTTTTATTTTATTCTTTAAAGCAACAATTAAAATTTGTGTTTTATTACACAGCTTTTTATTTTAAAATTAATACTTACTTTACAGAACTCTAATAAAGAAACTATTTTTATATATATGTTGTAGCATTTATTATATTTTTATGTTGATAGAGTTTTAGCCGTCTAAAACGTTGCCCCGCATGCACTATGCTCTATCTCAGCATCCCCTAATTATAATAATGTAGGTATATAAATTATACATATGAAACAAAAATATTTAAGAAGAAAAATATGGTAATATTTTTACAATAATTCTCTAAAATATTCTCTTATTCATATATATATATGTATAGTTATAAAAATCATTATCAGGTATTATCAATTAAGTGATCATTACTCACTGCTCACTATAGTACATAAGCTTTATAATATTGACTAATGAGTATAGGCTAGACAACAGCTTGATATGGTGTATAAGTGTAAGTTATATTAATGTATGGGTCTTACGTGTAAAATTCAATTTACACGTTATTATCATTATTTTCTGTATGACCATTTATAATATAAAATATAAAATTAATTTGTATTATTTAGTGTCAATACTGATGCTCATTTTCCCTTCAAATAGTGTCCATTTTGGTTATTCTGTGATATAATACTTATACTAATAGTTCAACGTCATAATTAGATATTATTATAGATGTATATAAAATATCTGTAGCAAGTGTGGTTAGTGTAGGTTATACACAAAGACTTAAGACGTATAATTCTGTATTATGTGGTTAACATGAATAAATAGATATTTTTTCATGCATATAAATGTATAATTATCAAAGCGTTTAGTTAAAAAATACTCCTAGTAGGTGAACGCCATGACACTCCACCTCAAATCCGTCAATGTTCTGTTCTTTCATTTTCATCGTATTGTCGTATTTCGAAATAAAATGTCGGCTAGGTTGCTTGTACAACATTTTATAAGGCTTGTGTATGTTAGGTAGTCTATTTTGTGAAATACAAGTTAACTGGTCCTTAGGGTTTATTTTTCTATTATTAGTATTGTCTAATTTGTCCTCATTCATTCTTATCAATTTATCGTACATAACCTAAACAAATATTCAAAAAATAAAAACTATAGGATAACTTTAACCCATATTTATAACTACGTATTTTTATTTATTTCCGACAAACTAGCAATAATAATTATTTTTCATACAATACTAAAATTGGTACTGCATTTATAAGTACTTTTTTTTTGCTACAAAAAATATTAGCATAATCATTAATTTTTATTTACTTTATAAACTGTTATAGATACACTTACAGAAGGTGAGAAAATTTATTAATGCATTTGTACGGGCGTAATGCCTAAATGTAATTATACTGTAATGCTTTCATTACGCGTACCCAGGTCACCAAATAAAATTCCCTACATTAACGATTAGAAATTGTGTCTGTATGTATAAGTATGGCTACTGGCTGTTTGCACTTAAATTAAAAAAAGAAAAGAATAATTATACTCAATAAAATATAGTAACTAATTGTCTGTTTGGCTCAACTATAATAATATAAACATTTAATAAATAATACAGTAACAAAAAGTGGGAAGGTTGATTTTGGAAATTAGTGGTTTATCATAATTAAGATTTGAATGCAATGATATTGCATTAAAAAATACTATTCTGATCGAAACTTAATAAAATACAATATATTATATACAATAAAATTAATACAATATATTATACTGATAGGTCGTACCCTAAGTTTTCCACAGGTGTAAACAACCTACGAGAAAACTCAAAAAAATTTTAAATGCTTTTGTTCAAAATTGCATGAGTTATCATGAAGAACCTAAAATCAATTTCTTCTAAATTTTGACGTTCTCCCGTTATTTTTTGTTAATTCTCCTTCTCCTAAAGAAAAACTTTTAAGAAATTCGAAAAATGAACTAACTAAAGTACCAACTAGACGCGATTTAGTACCGAAAGCATATCCTATTCGTGGTTATCAGACCGTTATTTTTACCCCAAAAAAATGTCTTCAGACATAAAAAAAAATCTTTGTAAAACCAATACATTCCTCGCTTCGCTCAGAATCTAAAATGTATACAATTGAAATATAACAAATATTAAAATATAAAATTGACCATTAACAATCGGTTAAAATTATATTGATGTTTAACGCCCATTTAACTTATTTTGATGATCATTGTTGATATATAATATTGATTGACTATTTGAGTTTTTACAATTTCAATAATATAATATCTAATAATAATTTAGGCAACTATATAATATTTGTACAAATATTCACATATTTATAAAGATTATTCTTATTCGCTCAACAAAACTTATAATTACAAAAATATAATACGATAAGTAAATAAATAAAATTCAATAAATAAATTTTTTTTATTTTTCAAATAGTACAATATATAATAAAAATAATTAATATAATTAACGATTAGCGCCAATATTTTATAATACGTAATATAATAATTTGGATATTTAAACATTTGAGCACAAATATATATGACAAAATAAAGTACTTACAGATGAAAATACTGATCCATAACAAAAAAATACAGTACATTATAAACTTCCAAAATCAAATAATAATAAATAATCTTATCTAAATCTAATATAATAAAATGTCGTACTTACAATACAACGGTACAGGTACAACAAACATTTAAATTAAAAAGTTTTTTAATTTAAATTCGGCTATTTAAGCCTAAAGGGAAATATTTAATAATAATATATTACAGGGTATACAAAACAAAATATACGTAGGTAAATTGAAGAATGTCTTAAAATCACACGGCAGTTCACATATGTCAAATGTATACCGACGACGACAATATTTCCAAAAATATTAATATACACACAAACACATTAACTTTAAATGGGCTTTATAACCTAAATATAAACATCAATTTAAATTATAATACTTCACAAAACGGTAACACGTCAAATGTCGGTTAAGGTGGTTGGAGCAGATCATTTATTAAGGAGTATTGTATAGGCAATATTGTAAATATATACAGACACGTGTGTCACTGTGTGAGAAGTAAATGAACATTAGTGTGAATGTGCTATTATTTCGCTTATCGGTCAATTCCTTGAAATTACAAACCCACAATTATTAGTATTTTATCTCCTACTAAACTGGTTAATTTATTACCTACCCATAATTTATATTAATTTTATAATAAATAATACAATAATTAAAATCAAATACACGGCAACCGCAATTTTGCTATTTTCCGTCAATTTGTCTATAATTAATTATTATACAGGTAATATACTATATTATAAAAAAACAAATATATAGTTTATTATTTATATATTATTATATTAATATTCAATTAATGAGTTTCATTGACAATAAGCTGAGGCAATACATATTCTAAATAAAATGTTTCCGTTTTAGATGCAGCTTTTCATTAATTATTTGACAACTTTTTATTTTTTTGGAAGCGATTCCCTCTTTTGGACTGAGATTTTTCGCTGATGCTGGACATTTAATTTCTACTATAGCATCATTATCAACTAGACCGTCAGGTGATGCAGCCAAAAATGATATATTATAATCAACTATGAGACCAGTACATTCAATTTTTATACATTATAATATTTGGACCATAAGGGTTTTCCATTCTCAAACGCTTCATTACACTACTATCACCATCGCCTAAAGTTTATTATACATGTTATAGTACATTCATTCATTATATTTACCTATAATTATTGTTTCCCGCCTTTATTTAATTCTTGTTATTTCATTTTAGTATTATAAATTGTAATAAATCAAATTTAACAACCGAATCCGTTATTGCAAGATATAGAATATAATAATAATATCATCGTTGTCATTCTTAGAAATAATATTACATACATACGCGTATGTACATGCACCACATGCATTTAATAAACACTCAAAAAAATTTCACAATTAATAAATCTAATAAAAAGTACAAAAAGCGGGATAAAAATCCACCTAGTTCTTATAGGTAAATTGTTATTTTAAAAAATGATTCAAATTCTCTGTTTTTTCTATATGTAGGAAATTGATTTTTAATTTTATATTTAGCTAATTTAACATGATACGAAATTAATTTACGCTTTTTTTTACATATAGTTCTACAAGTCATAGGATAATAAAATAAAGATATTTTTCCTACATATCATAGAATATAAGTTAATAAATTAAAGTTATTTTTCAAAATTAAAATTGGACTATTAGAAGTTAGGTAAATTTTCGCCCACTTATTAGTCTAAATTCATGAAAAATATAGATTGCTCCAGCCCCCTTAAAAAAAAAAATATATATATAGTAATATACAATATTTAATATTCCATTAATGAAGTTCATTTTTAACACAAATAAATGGAATAACGAGAAATAAGTATTACGCAAGTGTAAATTATAATCACAATGATAATGTCGATGAGTGACTGACTAATTACTCATCCATTGTGTACTTATATCACATTCATTCTTTATATTTACCTATAATTATTATTTTGGTCCTATATTTAATTCTTGTCTTTTCATTTCAGTATTATAAATTATAATAAATCAAATTTAATGATCGAATCATTGAATCGTTATCGCAAGATATGGAATATTAATATAATCGTTGCAATTCTTAGAAATACTATTACATACGTACGCGCATGCACATGTATTCAATAAACACTCAAAAATATTTCACAATTATTATATCGAATAAAAAGCACAAAAAGCGGGAGAAAAATTCACCTAGTTCTAATGGTTAAATTATTATTTTCAAAAATTATTAAAATTCCTTATGTTGTTTTCTATGATATGTAGGAAATTGATTTTTAATTTTATATTTAGCTAATTAACCATGATAAAAAATTAATTCGCTGGTTTTTTTTTTTTTTTACATATAGTTCTACGAGTCATAGGATAATAAAATAAAAATATTTTTTCCTACATATCATAGAATATAAGTTAATAAATTTAAATTTTTTTTCAAAATTAAAATTGAACTATTAGAAGTTAGGTAAATTTTCGCCCGCTTATTAGTCTAAATTCATGAAAAATATAGATTGCTCCAGCCCCCTTAATGGCTGTGGTGCAATTAAAATTTTTATATTTGATTATCTTTAATTATTATTCACTCCATGCCTGAACAGCATTAATTGTGTTAATTGGTATGAAATAAGATATAAATATAAATAAAACTCTGTACTGTATTAATTAGTTTATTAACTTTATAAATAAATGTATTATAATTATTTGTCTTCCAAATGTATACCTATATTTCATTTGAATTCCAAAAATAATACTGCAACATAAAATAGTTCAATTAAATAAATATATATTAGGTTAAATCAAATACATATATTATATGCATTAAATATGTTAGAAATACAGTGTTCCATTAACTACACAGTACACATAAATTGTTGTAAGAGAAAAACGATTTGTATTGTGAAATAATTTCATTTTAATATTTATATTCTAATATAATCAAATTTGTATTAAATAATTTTTGATATTTGTGGTCTATAAATTATTATATAACCGTTAATATTTTAGACTTAATTAGACATTAGATTCTAAACTTAAAAAGGATCAAAATCCTATAGAAAATAATAGAATTGGTGAAAATGTAAAAATATTTGTTGCTGTTTTTATAATTTCGATTGCCGCAACATGTGATTTATAATTTTCTGAATTTTAATAATTTTAATAATTTGTTACCCTTGAAAACTTTAGGACTTTGAGATTATTATTAATAAAATATACAACTTATTGTTATTTCATAATTAAAAATAACATATTAAAGCCATTATCACAATATTATAAATAATTTATTTGTATTTTATTTGATACAGATAAACAGTATAAATGTAAGAATATTCTTTGTACATGATTTAATATTATCGATTTGACATATTTTGAATAAAATAAGTTTATTACTAAAATATTGTATTTGTTAAAAAATAAATACATTTTATGATTAATTTAAATTTAATAAAATTAATAAATATTCTATTACTATTTCGCCTTACACTTTCAGCTAGATGAACATCCATAGCCCACACCACCATAGATCTCAATCTCCTATCTCTTATCCATTAACACCGGCTATCTTCATATCATTTTTATTTTATAACTAATGTTTTCCTCTCCCAACGGAAAGATTAATATATTTATCCCATTATTTTTATTCACCTAATCGGTTCAATAAGAGCCATTAATGGCATTGCTGTTATCACAAAACCTTTTCATTTCTCACTGTCATATGCGATGTCGAAAGTAAACTCTTCTTTGATGTTTTTGATGTATTAAGTTATTATATCCACTCATTAGGTTCCTAATGGACGTTTTATATATATTTTGTTAACTAAAACTTCTTTTATTGCATGTCCATTTTTTTTCGCCCTTCATTTTACTACCATGAAATATTTCGTTTTTTCCTCATTTATATACAGACCTATGGTTTGACTTGGTCTCAACTCTCAAGAGTTTATACGAAATATTTATAACTTCATATCTCGTCTTTCCCATTACCAGAATGTCATCTGTGTACGCCAATATTACGCGTTCCACACATATTTCGATTTTTCGACCCTTCCATACTTCTCTCATTGCTTTTTCTTATATTAGATTAAATAGAGTGGGTTATAAAACAACACCTTATCAAAGATCTAACTTTATCTTAAATGTTTCAAACATTTCCTACAGGAAACGGACTCAGCATATAGTTTTATTATTACATCCTTTTATAATACTTTCGTATTTTATAGGAATGATAGTACTTGCGATGATTTCCATAGTTTTTCCCTATAAATGCTGTCATAAGCTTGTTTATTGTCTATAAGTATAACGTGCAATTTTTTTATTAAATTAATAAATTTTAGACATTATCTGCTTCAGTATAAAAATAAAGTCCCGTGTCGATTTAACTTTTCTAAAACCGCTTTGATATTCTACGACTATTTCATGGATTTAACATATGGGTTAAGCCTTTCTAATACTAATGATATAACACCATGTAACATGTGTCTAAGAGAGAAATAATTTTACATAATTCTTTGATTTAGTCAGGTACTACTTTTTTGTATAGGCCATATTAATGCACTATTCCAATCCTAAGAGAAACTTTCATTAGGCAAATCTGGGAAATTAATAAAATGTATATAAATATATAAATGTACATACAAATAGTATATATAGGTTAAATTTGTTATAAATTACAAATTATATTGCGTATGATGTAGAAAAAAAAAAAAAATATAATATTGATTTTCTGAATTTAAGTATAAACATAATTTTATTTTATGACTATTTTGTATATACATTTTAGTTCTTAGAAAATAACATTATTTATTAATATTATACTAAAATTAAAAACTATAAATAATGTCTAAGCAATATATTTATTGGAATGATTAATTGTTTACAATTTTTATATAATATGAGCAGTTAATTTTCTTTGTAAGTTTATAATATTGTGTTTTTTTTTTTTTTTGTACTAAAATAAAACTAGTATTTAATATTTGTATATACAAAATAAATAAATTATTATGAAAAATGTTAAGTTTTATGTTTATTATAGTCTTATAATTATTTTGAAACAATTAAATAACCTGTTAAATTGTTTCACCATGTGGTACAACTTGAGACCATCTTAATGATTCGAATGCCATATGTTGAACTTAATTGGCAGGAATGGAAAGTAGAGTTACTAATCACAAGCTGAAGAGACTTTAGCCAAAGAATTGTCGATTTTTGGGGATTGTGTTCTTATATTAAAAGTCTCATATGCAGCGCCGGAACTAGAGCTAAAGGCGCCCCTGGGCAAGACTAAGTTTGGGGCACTATTTCTCTATTAAATTTGTTAGCTCAATTTTTTCCAATTTTTATAAAAAAAAAAGAAACAAGGCATTATCATTTCTATTTATAAATGATTTGTTTTATTTGTCTTTCACATTTTTCACGTTGTAAATTTCATATATTAATTTGTAAGTTAAAATATCAAACATTATAATATCATCAATCATGCAACGTAGTAATATATTCTTAGCTATAATATTATACGGCATTTTCATCCCTTACATTACAAAATTATGAATTATATAAAAAACGATGAGATATTTGGATAGTTATTATAGTTACCACCTTTAATTCGCTAATATTCAGAAATTGTTCGATAAGATTTTAGTATTAAAATATTAAAAATTTATGTTTTCAGATTTATAAATAATAAAAATATTTGTAGTTTTATTTTTATTTTTGTAATTCAAGCTGAATTTCAAATTAAAATAGAAAAATATTTATAACTATACTCTATATTTTATAACAATTCTTCACATAACGAAGAACAATGAGACAGCGCTAAAAATGCTTGCACTTCCAAACATTTTATTCTGTTTTTTTTCTTCATTCAGGGGGCCCAGGGGCTTTTCTTTTAATAAGAACTTAGGTTATAATTCAATGACATAGACAAATACAGTTGGCAACCATTATATTTATTATATTGTATATAATATGTACATATTTTATAACTAAATTAATGTTAAATTAAATGTAAACATTTTTAGATAAAAATAATGGTAAGTAAATATTTTTATAAATATATGACTATAATATATGGCTATGGTTATAATTAAGATTTTAATTTTATATCGATAAACGATTCTGTGCGAAACTCAATCAGACTTACAAAATATATAATAATAATATTTATTTATATGAATTAATTATTAATTAAAAAATATGGAATAAAAAAAGTGAGAACGTCGATTATAGACGTTCCTCCTTCGATCCTTCGGTCTCCCGAAAAATGATTGATTTATTATACTTAAGATTTGAATGCAATGATATTGCATTAGAAAATACAATTCTGAGCAAAATTCAATATATTACAATATGATATTCTGATAATCCATTTCAAAATTTTACCACGTGTGTAAATTACGAATATAAATATTTAAAATAAATTTCAAGTTCCTACGATCTAAACTTAATTAGTTATCAAGAAATAAAATAAGGAAACCGTAATTTTGCCGATTTTCAAGAAATTTTACTTTAAAAGCTTCAAAAAAAAAAAAAAATTGTAAATCACGATTATCAGAATATTTTGTAAAAAGATTAAGTAGTATATGTCTAGACTTCGATTCAATTTTCAAACCAATAAATTAAAAATTGCAAGAAATTTTAAACATTTTTGGAAAAAATGCCAAAATTTTATACTTAGTCAGAAAATCAATCATTTGTTTCTAAATTTTTTCTTGTAATGAAGTTCACCTAAGTCAATACTCAAAGCAATTTTCAAGACACTATGATCAAAACTCAATTAGTTATCACGAAATTAAAAAAATTTAAATTTGAGAAACCGTTATTTTGCCGATTTTCGCCACATTTTAATAGTTTTTCTTCTCCCAAAGAAAAGCATTTTGAAAATGAGCGTATCAAAGTATCAACTAGATTCAATTTGCTACCGAAAATATACCCTACTTATGGTAATCAGACCATATTACTACCCGTAAAAGTGTTTTATACATAAAAAAAACATCTATGTAAAACCAATGCATTCCTCGCTTCGCTCAGAATCTAAAAAATATTGTTTATTATTAAAAAATGAGATTCAAGTTTTTTTAAAATATATATTTGAAAATTGTCATGGTTTTCTACCGTTATTATTGGTTTTTCTGTTTCATTTGAAAAACATTGAGAATTTCAAAAAATGATATAAATGAAGGAAAGCATACTAAATTTATAGTAATAAGACCATTATTATAATGTTTAAATACTGTTTTCAGACTTTTAAGAAAACACAAAGTCAAAAATAAATTTAAAATATTTAAATTTAAAGCCGTGTAAAAAAATTAATTTTAAAATTGATTAAATGTTTATTCAGCAGTATGTTATAGATGCATATAAAATTTTCAGTTTAGCGTATTTAAATTAAAAATATTTATGCTTCATAACTTACAAAAATATCTCTTTACATTTAAAAGTTATTTATTATAAATCTGGACATAGTGGGTAGTCACTACTCACATTCACATATTTTTATACTATTTTCAATATAAATTTGCACATTCGACCGACGAAAGCACGTTTGCGATAATAGTCGTATAATTGCCTGTGGAAGTAATGTTTTAGACTATCCAACCACATGTATACAATTTACGTAGTAAGTTGTATTAACACATCGCTGATTCACATAATATACCACGATACGTACTATACCACCGCCGTTAAACAATTATTTTTAAAAAAAGTGGGAACATTAATTTGGGATGTTCCTCCTTCATCCCTTCAGTCCTCGGAAAATTTAGTGGTTTATTATAATTATTAAGATTTGAATGCAATTATATTACATTAGAAAATATGATTCTGAGTGAATCTCAATATATTAATATGTACTATACTGATAATTCAACCCGAGATTTTACCACGAGTGTAAATTACACATGTATATATTCAAAATAAATTTCAAATTCCTACAATAAAAATTCAAGAAATATCATTTCATGATAAAAATTGTCAGTCACGATTTTCAAAATATTTGGTAAATAGATTAAATAGTATATGATTAGGTATTAACAAAAATTTCAATCTGTTAAATCAAAAATTGCAAGTTATATTAAACGTTTTTAGGAAAAATTCAAAGCTCTATATTTAGCCGAAAAATCAATCAATCCGTTCCAAAATTTAACTAAACGTAAATATTACCTATGTGATTTCTTAAAAACAATTCAAGTCCCCACAATTAAAACTCAGTATTCAGTACTCAGTAATAATAAAATTAGTATTCAAGAAATAAAAATATTTAAAAAACGGAAACCGTAATTTTGCCAATTTTCCGCCTCTCAAGGAAAATTTTGTGGAAAATTAAAAAAATGAATTAAATATAATACCAATTAGATGAAATCTAAATAGTATTAAATATCATTATTTTAAGTAGTAATATATTTTAATTTGTTATATTTATTTATTTTCTTATAGATCTTATAAATAATACAGGTGAGTGTAGATATTGTGTAAAATTTTGTTATTTATTTTTTCACTTATCCCCTTTTATTAATTATCTGAGTACAGAATAATCTGTTCAGAAAGGATTTCTGAAAATAATATAATTATTATAAAATCTTAAAAATTTTAGATATATTTCTTTATAGATTTTACAATTATACCAAATATCTGAATTTGTTGATGTAGAATTTTTGGTTTATTTCTTTAATTAAATACATTAAATATATATATATTAAATTTAAATTATTTTATTTTCCATTGCAAATTAATATAAATAACAGGTTATTTATTTAGCAATATCACTTAAATAGTATTTTACATAAAGAAAGTATTAGTTAAACGTCAATTTATGTAAAAATTCTGTCTAATTGTGTAATTAATTATATAATTATAATATAAACAATACTCAACTAGATATTGTACTTAGTACTAGCATTATTTGTGATTAATTCGACATTCTTTATAATTTTATGTTTATATATTATTGTATAGCCCCTAATTCACGTAAGAATAAATTTAAATTTTATAATAATAGCAGTATAATCAAATAATCAATTTAAAATCATATTTCTTTTTAATTGTTCAATTATAGTACAAAATTAAAGATAAAATATATATTATAATATAATATTATATAAAACTACACTTTGAATATTAAAGTAAGAAATGTTCCAAAACGTCCAAAAATCTGATGACAATATCACTATGGCCATACAATTATTAAAATGTACATTTTCTAGAAAAAATAATAAAAGTTACATATGATAAAAACTATTCATAAAATATTAATATAAGTTTGAAAAATGTCGTTAAATAAATATTAAACTATGTTTATTAATCTGTATTTAACTTGTATTATTAGGGTTATATATAATATTATATTGATAGATCAAACCAAAATAATTAAATTTTATTATATATTTTAGAAACGGAATGGTTTACATTATTGACGAATCGTGAGTTTACTTTATGTATACCAATACTAAATCGATGTAACATGATTATTTGATCATCCTATGTTTATTCTATAATTTTAAATTATTTATGATCGAGGAATATTTGTGTTAAACTTTAAACATACATGTATAATATTGTAAAAAATAATAAGAATATCCATAAAAGGCTTAGATTATCAAATATAAGCCATTCTATGTATTGAATTATATTTTACAAGAATAACACTTTTGACTTGCTCCATGGTTGGAAATGGAGTGGAAAAAGAAACCCAGTGATCAACTTTCAACACAAACTTCCTAAACTACATAGTTTAGTTAATTTTTTTTTTTCATTTTTTATTTCACGTAGTTTATTTAACTATACATATAATAATTATTATTTAAATTCATATATCAGTTATAATAAGTGATTATTGATATATTAGAGTCATAAGTTTAATAATTCGATATTAAGAATAATTATGATAACTTATGAGTGAATAGTGAATGTTGATGTATAAAAATTTTTCTATAGATTTATATAAACGTTTTAATGATTACACAAGAGTTATTTTTATGAATATAATTACTATCATTGCTGATCGTTAAGTAATTAATGAAAATTTAAAAGTTAATAACTATTCATTAATACACTAAAATATGCGAGTAAAAACATTGTCTACCCCTAAGAGAGTACAATCGCGATTTTGATAAATATTATATTAAAATATCTAATTGTTTATTTCTTTTGAGACTAAAACACATTTTTTATGGATTAAGTAAAGCAGTACATTCAATAGAGTCTATGATTATTCTATGATTATATCATTCAATGATTCTAATAAAATTTCATGATTACAATAGTCAGGAACATATATAAAGATAAGTTCTACTGTAAGTTTGCTTAATACTTCGGCAAAGTAGCTTTACCATCATGATCTGAACACGAGACAAAGTTTTAACTAGGCGAATCGTTAAAGGTTTCTACCTTAAACGAGATTGTTTGTCTGTCGTAGAAATTGGCGGTCGTTTGCAGAGTGCGGCTGCTTGCCGTAAATTTATGATAATTACAAGTACAAGGTATGGGTTCTTTATTTCCATAAAGTTTATATTCATGACCATGTAAGAGGTCGCAGGAAATGGAAAACACTGTCGATGGGTGATAGAATTGACGACTAAAATTCCGAGGATTGTGTAAATATATTAAAAATCTTCGATCTGTGGTGTGTGACGTATAAGTTCAGCATTGATGTGTTACGAATAGGACGAAAGTCTCACTTGGCAGTGAACTTGGTAAAATCATCGTTATTTAGCGTACTACTTGTTACTTTCAGAATATTAGCTCCTGCTGTCACTCAGGGTCGGTTGTTGTTAATCTGCAATGATTTTGTAATCCTATTATCGAAATTTAAAGTAATATCGATAGTTCAATTCCAATGTCTTTAATTTTTAATTTAATAGTTTTCTATGTTAGATGCTGTTTGATTGTATTTTATTACAGAAGTAATTGATAAAATTTAATATTTTCACGCATTTTGGCCTGTTCGCTGTAGTCCGTGCGACGTTTTTGCATTTTGCTAGCTACATATTTATATAGTTAGATAATTTTGTAAACGAAGAGAATGAGTAAAACCCATGGCAATGTCCGTGGTCTGTCATGGTGAGGAGAAAATACAAATTGTGAATCTACTATTTGAGGGTTTTAGTGTTTGACAAGGTAATGAAATTATCGATGCAAATGCAATCATATTTTTACTAAATGGGTAATCTACTTATACTTACAGACAAATCTCACGGTTTCCAAGTTTCTTTTAACTATCATTTTGTGGTGGTCCTTTTGTATTGGGATCAAATTTTATTGTTTTTTTTTTTTTAATAAAGGTTGTACTTTTATACCGTTGCCCAGGAATTTATGTATTTATGGAGAGCTCTAAGGAAGGTAGTTTTAAGCCTTTTGGGTTTAATATCGTAACAGTTATTAAAAAACCGATACCCTTCAACATAAATTAAATATTTACTAACAATAATGTGTGTTTTTGTTTCGTAATTTTTAATAAAATAATACTTATTTCAATTAAAATATTAAATTAATTTTTTTTTCTAGAAAAATTCATAAAAAAAGAAATTTATGATGATTATTGCTTTAGAATTGGGACATTAGGTGAGTTTTTTTTATAATTTTTATACATTTGATTCTTAAATATATGTATAATTTTATAATAACACCAAATACAATTTAACTTTGGGCTTATATTACATGGTTTGTCTAGAAAGTAATGTAATTTGGTTTTTCCCACTATTAATTTTAATCGCAACGTGTTTGGACTAGATAGGTTAAGTAGAGTGGACTCTTAAGCTGCTTTCAAACGTAGCGGTTCGATCGTTGGCGGTCGCGGTTCTAAAACCGTGGCGATTGCCGCCTTCGATTGAACACACACATTTAAATATAATAATTAAAATACGAATTTTAAAGCAATCAAAAACTAAAGAAAATCACTAAAAAAAAGCAATAAAGCTGTATAAATCTTCCAAAAAAGCTTTAAAAAAGCATTAAAAATTTGTTTTTTAAAAAAGTACCCAAAATACCCAAAAAGTATTAATATACAAAAAACACAAAAAAGCAAAATAAAATGTCGTGCATTTTATTGCAAGTAGTATAAATCAAATAAGTAGCTGACATAGCTTCGTTCTAGAGTAGTAGAAAAAAAAAAGCAAATGCCTTCAAAATTCGTACTCTAGTAATAATTCACACTGGGAAAGCCGAGCCGCTTCTAGCTACAGGCGACTTCTCGGAATCGAATTAGTTCAATTTTTGAGCGGTCGACTACTCCACTCCCGCTGTCTATAATTGAATAGTTTTTTTTTAATATTGGTATATTCACACACAGCGATTTGCCTGCGAGTGGAAGCAGCAAAAATTGCATTTTCAATTTTCAAATGTTAAAACATCCTTTCTAGCTACTTTTTGTTTATCCTTTTTTTATAATGCATAAACGACACATGCCACTTCAATGTTATTTAACGTATCCATCATTAAAAAGTAAATATTTTTTTTAATTTAAATACAAATTTTTATTTT
>CM023360.1:31159735-31252376 GCA_013282895.1 Eriosoma lanigerum
ATATACTTCAATGCATGTTTAAAGCCAACTAATAAGAAATAAAAGACCAAACTATAGTTTTTGTATAAATTGGTGGAAATTATAATTAAACGTATAACATATATAAATATATATATATCATTAATTTAGCGCAAAAAATATTATTTGGTATTTACTACTCTTGTAAGTGTAAACGGCAGTAGCGGTAGCGGTTTTTATAACTGCGATCTTTAGCGGTCGAACCGCTCAGTGTGAAAGCAGCTTTATCTTTACAACGTAAACTCTAGAAACGTCAGTATCGATGTTTTTTTAAAACACTTATTGATGCCCATGTTACGTAGTGCAATTAAGAGAACAATCAAACACCGTTACGCGATCAAATTATGTGCTAAAATAAACAAATGCCTCGCAAACAACAATTAAATGATTGCATATGGAGACTCTACGATCTTATATTCCTTAGAATATTAGGATATTCCCTTCAACCTAAAAGTCAAGGATGATCCACGTACTGGATGACCTAATATACGTACATGAGAATGATTTCAGTGTTAAAATTTTGAACTTCGTCGAAATAAATAGTCAACAAGAAGCATAGTAAACATCTTATAAGATAAAAAAAAACCATCAGAAACCAAGTATTTAAGTATCTCAACATCCTACAATACGATACAAACCTAAGGTTATAAATTTTAGGTCAGAATTATAAGGTCATCATGATAGGACTTTGAAAAAAAAGCTGAAGGAAGAATCTACCTGGATATCAAAGTGTAAATTTCCAAATAATTTAATCGATTCTTCATTATACTTAAAACATTAAATAATTAACAACAATTATACAGGTAAATAAATATTGATGACCTTGTTTATCAATTTAAAAAATAAATAGTGCGAAATTTTTTAAAATCTTTTAAAATTAACATTATTTTATAATTGTATATTCTAAGCGAAGCGCGGATTGGTTTTACGAAGATGTTTTTTTTTTCTGAAAAAACTTTTTTGAATAGGTATAATGATCCGATTACTATAAATAGGGTATGCTTTCGGTAGAAAATTGCATCGTAATTTTGACGAAATTGGTTTTAGATTTTTGATGACAACCAATGCAATTTTGAGTGTAGAGGCTTGAAAATTGTTATAAGTAATCCATAGATAATATAATTTACATATATGGTAAAATTTTGAAATTGATTATCAGTATAATATATTTATATATCTGACTAAGTTTCATCTCAGAATTGTATTTTCGAATACATTTTTCATTACATTTAAACCTTAATTATAATAAACTATTAATTTCTCCGAGGACCGAAGGCACAAGGAAGGAATGTTCGATCTTTTATTTATGCAACTAATAAAGTAGACTGACTGAGACTTGTGCATAATCATATGCATTTTTTTATTTGAGCACTATAGAGTGATGAAATCATAATTTATACTTATTTATGTTTTAGATTTAGTACCATTAACTCCTAGCTTGCTAGAAATATTTTTTCCATTTTTTATTAAAAAAATGAGTAAGATATTTAAACTAATTAACTAATTAATATACAGAATTTTCAAGGTTTTATATGTTTACACATATAAAACCTTATTCTATTATAATATATTAACTATATTGTAATATTTATTCTACATTATTCATTTACGAAACAGGATTATTTCAATCTCATTTCCTCTTTCCTTGATTCTTATTTTTGATCGGTTATTAATTTTCTCCAGTCTAACCTAACCTTTCACTACTTAAAACGAAGGTATATTCCTAAAGTAAATTATAAAAAATAATCTTTTCATGTGAATTAACACTGAATTTATTCAGTATTTGTGATTTATGCTATATTTATGTAGCATTACCTTTAAATCCACTTCCGAAACGCAAGAATGTATGACCTTTTCTCTTGTCTGTGATAAAATTAACTTATGATTATAATGCTTTTGTTGAAGGAATAGAAAATTTTCTTACTAAAATCTAAAAACAAATTTTTGAAAAGTTCATATATCTTGTAAATATTGATTTCCCTGTTTTATCATTCAAATACTTTGATCTCTCGAACTATTGTAACTATATAACAATGTATTCCAATGTATAAATATTGTAATGTTATATGCTATATTATTTTTCTTTTAAATTAAATCATTGAAAAACAACTTATATATATATAAAGCAAAACATATTTTAACATACGCATATCATTATATAAAATGACGTGATTTTTAGTAATAAATTCAAGCGGATTACGTGATCTGTTAGTAGGTACACATCTTGGATATCTTTCGATCCTACAACCTACTACCTGACTTCTTAACATGGAAAGTAATAACTCAAATAACCTCTCCTTCATAATTTATTTTACTTATTTATTTTTTTACTTCTTCCGTTTCTTTCGGTAATTCCTTTATTTTATTTTGAGTTATTACAATATTCTTCCACCGAAATAATAACATTATTCACTCAAATGTATTACTAGACAACTTACCGTATAACCTAAGGTATACTATCTATTCGCTTTATGACTATTATTATTATCTCAGCAATCAATGGACACTGCGGTATTTTTAGACGTCCTAAAAATAATTACATTTGTAATCTCACCCAAATTATTAATTACAGATGATACATAGTTATATTTATAATATCTTTGAATTACAAGTACATACTGAACACCATTTAAGGTCCTGTGAATAATTAATTACTGCTTTCGGACAAGTCGTTCAATGAAAACATCTTATCTTACATTAAAAAATGTCTTATTCTGTTATAATATTACTCGTATATTTAACAAATCGCTGTTGGTTAGCAATCGATTTTATTTATAAGTATTTTACTAATACTCGTATAATCGATTCAATAAACCATCTATGTCTTATCGTTATACTGTGTTCTTTAATATTCAGGTAACCCTTTTTATCATGGTTTCTATCCTGTTTAAGCTGTAGGCCCTAATGCTCTATATTTCGGAATCTGGTTCAATCATACTCTTGAACTATGTAATCGTCGATCTTAATAATTAATAGTTCTTAAGTTTTTAGCACATTTCTCTTAATACTCATCAACATTAAAATACCTACAGGTTGAAATCATTAAAATTTGCAATTTCTCATTCCATTCAACTAATTATACTATTTTGTAAATGAATCAACCGTTTTATGAAATTAACAAATGAAGAATCCTTTCCTTTTTATAAAAAAAACTACTTGTCTAATACGTAAAACATTATATTATACTTATCTAAATGACATAAAATCAATTAGGCAATACTATTTTGTTCATAGAATAATATAATTAGTTAAATATTAATATAAATGAACACAAATTAATTTTAATTTTAGCTGCAAAAGGTATGATCATTTGGCAATTAATAATTATAAAGGACTTTACAGCATGATGGGTATAATAATACCTATCATATATATATATATATATATTCAAATTATATTAAGTTTCTTAAATTAAAAATATTAAATGATATACAAACGATCCAAAATATGTTTTACGTATAGCGTTGGCTAAAAATTATAACATTTATAACGTACTAGGTATCATGATTGGAGTTATTTTCCCAACATTGTCGTATCTACTTTAAACCTGTATCAAAATGTTGTAATTTTTCGGAACATTTTACAATGCTAATTGCAATTTTTGTAACTTTATCTTACCACGGATATCAAAGATCATAGATTTAAAATTTTAGGGTGCCAATTCGTAACAAAAAAAAAAAAAAACAATATACATAAATAGTTAAACTAAATTATAAACATGAATAATAACTTCTTTATAATATTAAATAAAAGTAAAATAAAATATCATTATAAGTATAAAATAACTTTGCATACTCTAAACTAAAACTATTTATGTCTATACTTGTAAACATGTTTATCCATAAAATAATTATTTATGTATATAATAATCTACATAATTTATGCAATAATAAGTATTTTAATTTTCAGATACGCAAAGTAAGTGTAATAATATTAAAAATATTTATAGAAATTAATATATGCACAAATTAAGTGTATAAATATATTAATGTTCATAGCCATCGAGTGAATATTAGATTCTGAGAGGAGCGAGAAATGTTTTGTTTCTACAAAGATGTTTTTTTTTATGTATGAAAACACTATTTCGGATAGAAATAATTACCCGATTGTCACAAGTGGGGTACGCTTTCGGTAGCAAATTGTGTCCTCGTAGTACTTTTTTCGAAATTCTCAAAAGCTTTTCCCTGAGAGAAGAAAAACTACTAAAAAATGGCAAAAATTTCGTTTTCCCTAATTTTTATATTTATTTCATGATAAATAATTGAGTTTTGATCGTAGGGACTTGAAAATTTTTTTAATACTAACATTGGTAATATACAAGTATGGTAAAATGTTGAAAGGAATAGGTTGATTATTTGGTAAAATAAAGAGCTATGAACTTTTTTACAAAAAATTTAATATTACCTATAATTTTGGGTTTATCAATTTGAAAATTTTACGAAAGCCTAGTAATATAATACTTAATCTTTTTACAAAATATTTTGATAATCGTGATTGACAATTTTTTTTTTGAAGCTATTAAATAAAAGTTCTTGAAAATCGGCAAAATTACGGTTTCATTATTTTATTTCTTGATAACTAATTAAGTTTTGATCGTAGGAATTTGAAATTAATTTTGCATATTTACATATGTAATTTACATTCGTGGTACATTTTGAAATGGATTATCAGTATAATATATTTTAATTAATTGAGATTCGTTCAGAATCGTATTTTCTAATGCAATATCATTGTATTCAAATCCTAATAATTATAATAAACTAATAATTTCTCTGAGGACCGAAAGGGCGAAGGAGGAATGTCTACAATCGAGCTTTTTATTTTTTATTATTAATTATTTCTTCCATCACAGTTCGTTATAAGGTATAAGAAAGGTAACAATAATTATTAAAATGAAATAAAATATATTTATAAAACAATATTAGGATAAACCGATACAATGTACTATTAACCTAATCTTTATTAACCTTAATTGCATTCAAATCTTAAAAATTTCACCGAGGACCGAAAGGACGAAGGAGGAACGTCCACAATCGGCTTTTCCCACTTTTTTTTTATTGGAGAGGTGGAAAAGGGAATTATCTATAATTCTAATAAAATAATTGAAACAAATAAATGTTTTAATATTATGTTTCAAACTACAATAATTCAGCTATCATCACAATATCATCTGAAAAAACGGACATGGAAATGGTTTCGCCACCGATTTTTAATTACAATATTTAGTCTTTATAGTTTTATTTCACTATATTTATAACTTTTTTGAAGTAGCTATATTACAAGTAGTGGTAATATCGGTCACCTTTATCGAAATAATTTTTTTTATTTGACCGTTTTCAGTAATTTCTCTTTTTTTAATAAAAATTATCTGTTTTACAAAAAGTTTCTAAACGATTTTAGGTCTTGTTGCTTAACACTGGCTTCTAGAAGATTTTGACGTGACTATTTTTGCACGACCATTCCAGCGCAAAGACTATTTTGCACAAACTATTTAAAAAAAAAAAAAAAATAAGAAGGTCAATTTAGGATGGTACTCGGAGTAATAAGTGGTTTATTATAATTATTTAGATTTGAATCCAATGATATTGCATTAGAAAATATGAGCATATTTCAATATATTACAATATATTATACCGATATTTAATTTCAAAATTTTACATCGAGTGTAAATTATTTATGTAAATATACATCTTTGTAATACCAATACATTCTTCGCTTCTCTCAGAATCTAAAAATAAAACATCTAAAAAAATATTATTTGTACCTATATTATATATCAGGTTGAATTTTGTCAGAAACGTTTTTTTTCGAATGCACTATCATTGTACTCAAATCATTACTATAATAATATAACACAATAACATTCCATTACTAACTCCTCATCTGAGGAACGTAGAAGTGGAGTAGTCACGTCCGCATTTTTAATTATGTAAAACATATAGCAATATAAATAAATTTACCTAAAGTATAAGAGTTAAAAATTTTTATAAGACATTTCAGAAATAAAAAAAAATAAAAAAAAATAATAGAAAGCGTAATTTTGCTGATTTTCTGCCAATTTTTAATAGTTTTTCTTCTCTCAAGGAAAAACTTTTGAGAAATTCGAATAATTAGCTAAATAAAGTACTAACAAGATGCAGATTGCTATCGAAAACATACCCTATTCAAGGTAATAAGATCATTGATTCTACCCAAAGTTGTGCTTTCAGACTTAAAAATAAAATAGAAAATAAAAAATCATTGTAAAACCAATACATTCCTCGATTCGTTCAGAATCTAAAATAATGTTTTTTTGCCAGTGTTGAATTTTTCCCGCGTGGAGCTAGTGCTGTAAATACCTCGTGTGTGAAACATTATAATGTTCTCTTGTTTATGAAAAAAAAAAGTGGGAATTTCGACTATGGAGATTCCTCCTTCGTCCCTTCGGTCCTCGGAAAAATTAGTGGTTCATTATACTTAAGAATTGAATGCAATGATATTGCATTAGAAAATACGATTCTGAGGGAAACTCAATTTATTACAATATGCTATACTAATAATTCATTCCAAAATTTTACCACGTGTGTAGATTACGAATGTAAATATTTAAAATAAATTTCAATTTCTTACGATCAAAATTTATTTAGTTATTAAGAAATAAAATAATGAAACAGTGATTTTACTGATTTTCAAAAATTCTTACTTTAAACCTTAAGTCGTATATGTCTAGACTTTGACAAAATTTTCAAACCAATAAACTAAAAGTTACAGGAAATATTAAACGTTTTTATAAAAAAAGCCAAAACTCTATACTAAGTCAGAAAATCAACCATTTGTTTCTAAATTTTTTTCTTTGAAGTGCACCTAAGTAAATATTCAAAAAAATTTTCAAGACACTATGATGAAAACTCAATTACCTTTAACCATATCACGAAATTAAAAAATTTTAAATTTCAGAAACATTATTTTGCCGATTTTCCGCTATTTTTTAGTAGTTTTTCTTCTTCCAGTGAAAAGCTTTTGAGAATTTCGAAAAATGAGTAAAAATAAGTTAAAAAATAAAGTACCAACTAGATGCAATTTGCTACCGAAAACCTAAAACCTACTTGTGGTAATCGGACCATTATTTCTACCCGAAAAAGTGTGTTCACACATAAAAAAAAAATATCATAATATTCATTTCTACTAAAATTATTCAAAATTTAGAAACTTATAAAATAAATTTTAAACTTATGCTTTTGAAAATATTTTATAAAAAGATTAAGTTGTATATGATTAGACTCTGATAAAATTCTCAAATCGATAAACAAAAAATTACAGGAAATAATAAATATTTTTGGAAAAAAAAGTTAAAAGCTCAATACTCAGTCAGAAATTGAACCAATCGTTTCAACATTTTATTCTATAATGAACAACACTTATGTTGACACTAAAAACAAGTTTCAAGTCCCTACAATCAAAATTCAATTAATTATCACGAAATTTAAAATTTAAAATAACAGAAACCGTAATTTTGCCGATTTTCCACCATTTTTTGATAGTTTTTCCGCTCCCACGGGAAAACTTTTGAAAAATTCGAAAAATGAGCTAAATAAAATACTAACATTTTTGGAAAAAGTTCAATGTTCTATACTGGGCCTAATAATCAACCAATCCATTCCAAAATTGTACCACATATGTATATTACCTTTGTTAATACTCAAAAAAAAGTCACTAAGATCAAAACTCAATTAGTTATCACTAAATTAAAAATTTTAAAATAACAGAAACCGTAATTTTGCCGATTTTCCACAATTTTTTGGTAGTTTTTCTCCTCCCAAGGAAAAACTTTAGAGAAATTTGAAAAATGCGTTAAATAAAGTACTACTACTTGTGGTAATCGGATCATTATTTCTACCCAAAATTGTGTTTTCATACATAAAAAAAAAAGGTCTTTGTACCAATACATCTAAAATATAATATAAAATATTTAATTTAATGTTTAAGATGAGCATTATGTTGAAAAATTCGATGAAGAAAAGCAAATTCTACAAATCATAAATCAATGTTAGTATAAAATTTATAGAATTATAAAATAAATGTCATAATATTTATCATTCGAAAAATATTTATACTGTAGGTTCATATATTATAAGAACGAAAGAATATGATAATATGTTAAATATAATACATTTTTTACTTCTCTACATTTTTTTCGTAAGGGATAAAAATAATTAATGTAAAAATGGCTATGGTAAAAATGATTATGATATTTGTACTAATATATCATACTATAAGTAATTTTAACTTGGTAATTTACTTTATTTTTTTAAAATAAGAGATTCATAAGTATAAAATAATAATCATTAACATTTAACATTAATTTTAAGAATTTGCAAATTTAAAATAAAGCCAAAATATCAATATTAACATTGGTGGGGCTAAATACATGTAGCCCCACTATTTTGTCCGATTTAAACCGGACAAACGCCATTATTTAGGAAATTAATTACAAATAATTGCAAATTCATTTTTAGAATTTGCAAATCAAAATTTAATTTTTTACGATATTTTATTAGTTTCATAGGTGGAGCTTGATATATTTAGTTTGAGGGAGGGGTTCATATCTCTAATTGCTCTATAAAAAACCATCGCATTCCTTATCATATATTGGATCTATTATTTCCCTATTATGAGGTAAAATAGTATTGTTTTGTACATTATATCAGAGCACAGTGGTCACCAGATAACGTTATTACATTGTCGTCGTTTGGTCATCGTATGTGCACTATTTGCCATTTTTACCATGATACCTTGTTACCATTATATTGTTTGTTTGTTGTTTTATTTTACAGTTTTATGTTTAATATTAGTATTTTTTATTGATACTGCCGTTACTAGTGCCGTCGTCGGCATTATTTTATTGTTTAATTTTATTGTTAATTATTTATTATTTTTTATTGTTGTTGTTTATCATAATATTTTATATTTTTTTTTTTTTTACTTTATTCCCTTGCTGGCCAGCACATTTTTGTGTACCATACATATATATATATATATATATATATTATTTTTATTTATTTGTTTTCATAGTAGGCCGTTAAAACACGGCAGTCATAAAATTTGCGTATTAATTTAGTTGCTACCTAATTTTACAAACTAATTATACAGTCCATTATATCCCAAAAAAGTATAATAAATAGTTATATTATTCAAATCATAATTACACCTCTAAAACTAAAAAATAATTTGGTAAATCAATATTTCAAAAATTCAATTATGATTTGAAAATTCTAAAAATGAATTTGCAATTATTTTACTAAATAATGGCGTTTGTCTGGTTTAATTCAGACAAAGTGGTGGGGATACATGTATTTAGCCCCACCAATGTTAATATTGATTTTTTGGCTTTATTTTAAATTTGAAAATTCTTAAAATTAATTTTCAATTATTTGCAATTATTTGCAATTAATTTGCAAAATATTGACACATATTTTGAGTGAATTGGACAATATCCCTATAATTCTTATAAACAAATTGGGATGGTCAATAATATATTGACAATAATATACGTATAAAATATTTTTTTAGAAATGTAGATTGCTAGGTACTGTTTAGTTTAAATTAGTTAAAATTATCTATAATATAAATATATAAAAAAATTATGTAATTTGAATTTTTAAAATTTTTAAATATTATACAATTATCATGCAGGTTGTCTTGGATTAATTTACTAATTTCCTATTAATTAATTATTTATTTGTGATTGAAACATTTTAGGTGAAAATCCAAGAAATTTATCAGGCGCTTCCTCATCAAACTTGAGAAATGTTGGAACAATTAATGACTTTACGATGGATCCTCAATAATAATAATTATAACGACATATGTATATAGCAATGAATTTGGAAATTAAATTTTTTTAAAATATATTATTTATAAATATTGTTGTATCTATAGAAAAATAATTAATTAAAGTTATAAATCTAGATTCCTACGACTCGTGTACTTGACAAATACTTAAAAATAGACAAATAATCTTCGATGTACACGATTGCCGGAGGATACTATTCCCATGAGTCGTTTATAAAATATAAATATAATTATTCATCGTAAGAATAACGTAAGAACCAATTCTATTAATAGCCTTCAACGTAATTTAACTCTTCCTGTTAAGAAAATGGATAGAGTAATATCTATAGTCCCAAAAGTGATAACATAATACTGATAATTGTTAGTAATAACAATAAAAATTAAACAACCAAATGGAAAGTATTCGTCGCATTATGGGAATGGTCCAACGAACATATGTTCGGTAATAAAATAGCGAATATTCTTCAAGTACACGAGTTGTGAGAACACGACTTAATGAAATGAAATGTTATTTTTTCGTTGATAATATTATAAATATATAACTTTAAAAATGGCAAATAATTGCTTATATTACCATAAATATATTAATTATTTCATTTTTAGACAAACAAAAATTTCGTTTATCTTTATTATTTGGAATTAATAGCTTTAATTTTTAGCTAATATAGTTAAAAATTAAAGTGTATTTATACCTATATGAATACAATCCATTATTTTATAAATAACAGGTAATATGTAATAATGGTAACATATATATATATTAAAAGAATTGAATATTCTTAATAACTTTATAACTTAATATTCTAATAACGTTGCTCATATGACCGAGATAGTTATTGTTCAAACTTCCGAAGTTATTGCTCAAAGTTTCTTACTAAAATTAAATATTTTTAGTGTAGAACTCTATGGTTGTTTCGTTATTATAGCTTTAATTATATTGAACTATCAATTGTAGTTATTGTGAGTGGATTGAGTTTATTATTTCCATTACTTATTAAGTTTCCAATACTAAAATATATTGAATTATGATCATAAATTATGCTCTTAAATTCTTATAAACAAATTGGGATGGTCAATTTATGAAATTATTTAAAACAAGTGTAATGATATGAGCACACATCATTTAAAAAAAATACATCTTTTAAAATAATACTCACAGAACATACATATATTTTAACATTAGTAAAGAACATTAATACATGTATAATAAAGCGACCCTGGCGCCGTAGGAATAGCGTCACATCTCAATACAATTTAAAATAAACCCTTTTATTAAGACTAATATAAGAAAATAAAAAACATAATAGGCATTTAAAAGAAAACCGTGAAATCAACACGTTCGACTTTCAACACGTAATAAATTCCTTTTTTGTCAGCGGATCACAGAGTCCCAAATAGTTGGCATACACTGTTATTTTTTTATTTATGCTAAATGGCCCTGCTGGCTATAATGTCACCGAATCCCATTTACTAGTTTCACCATGTACACTTCACATTTTTCGTAGAAATCCTTTAGTCAGTCCAACCAACCAGACCCGTCAGTCCAACCAGACCCGCCAGGCCATCACTTTCCTTACATCAATCTCTTCGTTCATATCGTTCATATATCAATCATATCGCGGGTGCAGTGATTAGCTTATACACATAACAACGAACGAGTAATATTCAAAATCCAAACGATATTCCGACAATAGCCAGAGCATTCCAGAGATAATCAAAGTGTCTTTCTTTATTACTATCAATCCTTATTGTGGTACTGATGATAAAGACGTTAAGAGGGTAAGAATCATTTTTTATGCTTTGATAGGGATCATTTTCTAACTTGGGAAGTCAATATTACCTCGTTCAATAAATAAAAATAAAAATAAATAAAGATCGAATTTCATACTATTATCAAACGTTAATATAATTATAACAGTTTAATCAATAAAATAAAATAAAATCAAAAACAGAAATTAGTATAATACTAATAAATTTAATCAGGAAAATTATACTGAAGATACAAACGGGATGTGAAGTCCGTAATTTGATATAATTTCGATAAATTAAACTTGCATGAATAATTTGAATATTTCAAATTGTAAGCGGAATACGAAGTCGGTACTTTTATAAAACTTAAATAAATAAAACTACAAAAAAATATTTCAAATTGCAAGCGCAATACGAAGTCCGTGCACAGATGTATATTTTGAATACTCTCGAACCTATTACCCTGAAACCTTTCATATACAAGGAGGAAGGTAAAAGTAGGATCCAACAGACCATCACTCCCTACTTTCCCCTATTAATTAATTTAAATCTATCATCCTTATATTCCCCTCATATCGCTCTCTTATTCCCTCCCCCTTTCCCAGCTTTCGATTTTCTTTTAACTTATCCTATTATAATATGATTAATTTTTTTAAAGTTTAAAATCGTTAATCCCAAAACGTCAAATAATATTAAAGAATTATTTATAAAAAAATATCATATTTCATAATTTTCAGTCAAAATTCTAATCAAATGTTTATTTAAATAAAAAATTGAGATAATCGATTTATGCATTTTTTTAAAAAAATTAGGTTAAATAATAAATTTTTATGCTTTCATTAAATTTTTAAACCCATAATTTGAAATTATATTAAACATTTTTTTTTAAGTAAATTGTATTTTTTGAAAAATGTCGAAATTCTACATTTAGACATGCATTCAATATACCATAATAGTTCCAAATGGTTTTTTTTATTATGGAATAATACTAATGTAAAAACGCAAAAAAAAAAAAAATTAAAGACTTAGTTCAAAAGAAAATTAATTATTATAAAATACCTATATTTCAAACCGAGTTCGTCAAAATTGCATGATTAAATTAAAAATATATATATATATATTTTATTTTACCTTTATTTTTTATTGTAATTGTTTAAATAATAACATACTGACTAAATTATTAAAATCATTGTTGTTGCCAATTTAATTTAACTTCATAAAAAAATAAAAAGTAAAAAATAACTCGTTATTTTTTAACCAATTTCACTCGTTAAGTAAAAGTATAAAGGTACTTTAAAAAAGTAACTTGTTATATATATTTGTAACTTATTATTTAAAATTAACTTAAATTTTTTACCTTAATTATGTCCAGCATAGAAAAATTATATATTTTTATAAAATTTATAAATTCGTAAAAATTGAATTAACAAATTTTAAGTTTTTGCCACTAATATTTATGTAAATTTAAATTACATCAAATATTGATTTATGTTATAAAAAAAAATGTATAGTTGTATTACTGAAGGTACTTATATTTGTACTTGTATGGGTATCAAAATTTAATTTTCTTAAAATAATAATACAATTGTTATTTTTCAGTAAAATTGTAATGAAGAGGCGAATAAATTAAAAGAAACGAGAAAATTGTTCTCGTTATAAAAATATTAGGTGATCAAAATTTCATGTTACAAATAATTTATTTGTTTTAATAATAATTAAGTACCTATAGGAAAAAGAGAAATTTATTCGTTACATATGCATTTTTCATTGTTAACGAAAAATATTCAATCCGCAATATAATTTGTTATCATTTGGAAGATTAATATTTTTACACCCAGTTTTACGAAGGTTTCTGTGAGTAAACAATTAAAGTTCAAAGGGAAACCTAAACAATTTTAGCTTTTTATGGACGTAAAATAAATTTAAAATGACTCTGCATGCCGATTGAATCGATTCAACAATGAGAAAAAAAATATTAGATTAATTTAAGCATTCATGCTATAGTATTTAACTGTTAAATTTTATTAGTATTAGTATTGAACATTTTAATATTTCATCAAAAATTCAATATTATAGTTTACAATGTTGTAAATATAATAATATGGCATTAAAAATAAACTGATCTATGAAAAAAACGTTTGAAGAAAAAACAGAGTTAAAATAAACTATTCTTGCAGTGACTTTCGTATTAAATTTTAAGTCGTATTTTTTTACATATAAATTCATTTATTGTCGGATGACATAATATATTATATAATGTATATGTTGTTTATTTTACAAAAGCGATAAGAGATTTTCGAAAATATTCCACTCTTAAATTGTACCTATATTGATAGTTTAATATAATACATTCTGAATGGTATTATAATAATATTCAAGTTTATGATTTGGCATCCTCTGTACATCTATCATTGGTGGAAAATTTACGTAGGTAAAAAACCCTTGAAACGAACAATAGTTTTGATTGTATTATTTTCATCTGCATATAAAATAAAAATTCTCTTTTGATGTTAGATAAGAAAGGCGTCGACGAAATGTGGAAATTAATCGACCGTCCGACGGCGGTGTAGGGAAACTATCAAGGACACAAATCGGGGTTGAACCCGGTTTTGAAAACCGGGTAACTCGTGAAAAATTTAACCACGGTATCAACGAATATTGTTATTACATAATAACTGGTAATTGTTTAAACTTAAGTATTTTTGTCTAAAAATACATATGTACTTTTCAGAACTATTAGATATTGTTATGTATACCTGAAGGTTTTAGTTTTTGAAATGAAACTTAATAATATTATTCATTATTATTATTATGACAAATTTGGTTTAATTAGAACATAATGAGTCTTAAAAAAACCTTGGATTAAAAATTAGATTAAGCCGATTAGCCGAAGTTAAATTCATTGAATTAATTAATTAATGAATACATTCATTGTATTTTTTAAATAATTTAATGTATTATCTTATAATTTGTTTTCTATAATTATATAGATATTTATATCAGCAGGTTTTAATATTTATAAATGTGAAATATGTATGACAAATAATTTATAAATATACTATAACATAATAATTATTTATATATCAATTGTCAATAGTACAATTTTTCAATAGTCATGGTATCTATTGTTTTATATTTTGAATAATAATAATGTAAATTTACAATATATATAAATCTGAAATTATACTAGTTTATTTTATAATTTTATATTAAACATTTTTGAATATATTTGGTTAGAAAATTAAATGATACGTTCAAAAAATATTTCTTATACATATATAGAACAGCTAATGTCAATAATAAAAAAACAATTTTAAGTCCTTACGTTCAAAATTGAATTATTTATCACAAAATACTTATAATCAAATTAAAAGAAAATCGCCAATTTTTGTTGTGTTTCTTATCTCAAGAAAAAACTATTGAAAAATTCGAAAAATAAGCTAAATAAAGTACAAAGAAGATGCAGTTATCTACTGAAAGCATATCCTATTCGTCGTATCCGACCATTATTTTTTCCCAAAGAAATGTTTTCAGACACAAAAAAATATTTTTATACAACCAATATGCATTACTCCATTCGCTTAGAATCTAAAATAGAGATTTAATAAACAATAAAGAATAATCACTAACGTAATATTAATGATATTTCGAATGAAAATGTATACTCTAAATTCAACCTAAACGTTACAAATAATATCTGCTTTGCTGTGATTTTGATATAAGATAGACGAAGACAGAACATGCGCCTATGACGTACTCTATTTACAATCTTTACGTATTCACAAATACATTTAAATTTTAACTGTACCACGATGGAACAAAATATTATATTTAAGTATAGGTACATTTTACATATAAATGAATTAGTAATATTTAACCATGAGATAACTAAAAATTAAATTAACAATTACCTATAGTATATTTAATAATATTGAACATAATAATTAAAAAAAAAAAAAAAGATTAAAGTCTGAATAACGTTCAACATCAAAAAATGATTAACGTTTACATATTATTATAACGTTTAACGATTTTTTTTATGACTATTAATTTAATAGTACAGTAACATGCACACATTTATTATCCAAATTCAAAGACTCAGTAGATATACACACTAAGGAGTAAAATAATATTTATACTATTATCAATGGGGCTCCCATACTATAATTTCTTGGCTCCCATTTCTTCAATTTTGTAATTCCATTTGTTAACATTGAATGGGCTATCTACATATGTATAATTAATAAATGGTTATACTTATTATAATTTCTTATCATGGTTAACAGGATTTATTTATATAATTAAATAATTTTAAACAAATGGAAAATGATAAATAAAACAATGACTGACTTCAACAGTTTTAAATATACCTATACGGCTCAGGGACTGGAACCAAACCGAAATAACCGGTTCTGGAACCGAAACTCTTTAAAAACCCTGGAACCGGAACCATATAAAAAACATTGTACATTTTTTATTAAGAACCGAAACCGAACCCAAACGGATATTTTAATCTAGTATTTTGTCGGTTTTTTTCGGTTCTTCGCGGTCCCAACAAATTACATTTATGTTAATTTTTTTTTTTGTAATTTCAAGAATTGTTATTGAAGAATTAATGGGCCACAGAAAATTTAGGGTCTATGAAATAATAAAATATTATTGTAAATATGAATTATTATATGTTAATAGTAGAAATAAAATAATATTGGCGCATATTATTTTAGTTATAATCTGGACACGTGCGAAAATATACTTGTTATTTTTGTAAATGTTTATAACATAATCAGTATAATATCATATATATATAAAATTAGATAATTCTGAAAAATAAAATAATGTTATAAGAAAATTAGAATAGTATAATACAATAAAACATAATATATAAATACATATTATATTATTTCCTGTGCGTATAGGCTATAGGTATAGGCTTGCGTAAATGTTTATAGTATATACATATACCTACTTTATATATCTATTTTTGCGTTATTATGAAGGTACTACTATTATTTATTATAAATAAGTGATGGAAAATTGGAAACATTAAAATATTAAATCATCAATAATGAATTATGTATGGGTGAATGCGTAATAATAATATTTTACAAGTTTCAATTTCACGATTTGTTCTACCACTCTTAACGTGTGTATTTATTGTAGTTATTTCCTTTATTATAATTTATTTTTTAATAATCATCAATCAATATGGGCCGTGTAAAAAAATCGTCGATTGATTTATATTTTGTATATAATAAACAAAAAGATGAAGCGAAATGTAAAACATGTGAACGTAAAATTAAAGTTAAAAAACAAAATTGAGAACCGGTTAAAACCTGTATTAACTGGTACTAGAACCGAAACCTTAATTTTAACATTTAGAAAACCTATAAATGATCTAGGATATCAAATATTAGATAGCGATGAAATAATTTCTTCGTTGCAAAATGAAGAAAGTGACGACAGCAGTAGTGATAAAAGTATGGGTACACCAAAAGGACCAACACCTGCTGAAGTATTTTCTGCATTTGAAACTGGCCTTGAGTGGTTTGAAAAATAGGCCGAATGTTGTCCAATACAACTACTTCTTAAACATTTGCGAGACATGGCTGCAGATAAGCGCGTGCAGCTCATCGTCAAATTAAAATTGATAATTTTGTCAAAAAAATTTAAAAACATAATAAATAAAATAAACGTAATGTATTTCTGATAATTCAATGTATGTAATTTTAACGAAATATTAATAATAATAATAATAATAAATATTTAAATATAAAAATAACAAATAATTAATACATAATATTATAAAAAAAAATTATTTTATATTTCCAATATCTGAACTTTTGCGTAGCCAAACTAGGTGCGGTCCCAATTAGGTTGGATAATCGAGGTTCTACTGTAATTATAATAAATCTCTAATTTCGCGGAGGACCGAAGGAGGAACGTCCACAATCGACCTTTCCACATTTTATTTTTTATTTTTTATTCATTTTTTTTTTCGTCAATATTTGTATTGTTTTGGAACACAATATTTTATTGACCATTTCAATATTCTAATATATTCAATTTAATATTTTACCCTACTTAATACATTATTAAACATATGAATAAGCCCCTACAAATTTGACATAATATGCCTTCAATAGTTGTTAAATAAATATGTTATTAGATATATATGTATTTATAGAAAAATTTAAACAAGTAATTTAAAAAAAAAAAAAAAACCATTAGCTAATGTGATTGAATAAAGTTATTCACTATTAATTTTAAACATTTTCACCTGTGTACTTAAATAACTTAAAACTTAATATCTTCAAACTTTAAAATAAGCTTTATAAATATCGTTTATCTTATACCTTTAAACTATAAGATCTAATTTTTAATGTACTAAGTACAACTTAAATGTGTCTTTAAATTGATCTGTATGATATTGAATTTTTTGGTTTATATTTTTTTTTTCAGTCAAAATGTAGTACGTTTTTATTGGAAGTTATAAAGTTAAAGACTTAAAGTAATAAATATAGATAATTCGTCAATCTTGCAAATAATCGTGCATACGTCTTGTCAATACTCGCGCTCTCAGAATCTAAAATTATAAATTACGTACTACAGCCTATTTAGATTAAAATAGTATAACAATTATTTTTATATTATTTGAACACTTGAAAATAAATTTAGAAATCAAGTAATAAATTAAAAACGTATGATATGTGTTAAATTATCTGAACGATAATTGTTTATTCAATTTTTTTTTTAAACAAATAAATGAGTATATAAGGGAATGTATTGAGTTTTTTGAAAGACATTTCTTGTAACAAATTTTACAATATTTATTAAAATGGTTTTTGTTAATTTTGATAATTTTATCATTATTACCATATTTATGGTAAACATTAGGTGTTCAATATCTGAACATCCTGAGGAATATGCGAGATATCCTGTTGGTAAGTACAATAAGAAGTATACAACTTAATTATATTACTTTATAAATTTTGTTATTATATAAGTAGTATTAGTGACGAATTAAGAGTTGAAAACGCCAGTGACAAAATACATTTAACGCTGCATAATTAGTTTGAGTTTCCTCTATTTCAAGAATAGATAAACAATTTATATTTATTTCTTTTAATTCAAAAGGTTAATTTATAAAGGCTAATATACGAGGAGTTATGATGGCTGAAGAACAAACAATCGAGGATTAAATTTCTCGTTTTTTTTTTTTTGTAGAGATGAAAACGAATTTTCCAAATACCTATCGTTATTTACCTATTTATAATTTTACGATCCTACGTATTCACGATTCACGATTTCTGAAGATATAGAATTATACATTTATTATTTATAAATATTATATAATGAATAATCTGATATAAATCATTAATAGACCTTATATAATTTATAATACTAACCTAACCTATAATATACTATAATATACATATATAAATATTTATAATTGAATTATAGGTTTAACTTTGTATTTATATTCAGTACCGTCCCTTAAAAAAAAAAATGATCATCTTCTTATACACATTATGCATTATAAATACGAGTACACATTTTTCTGTTTGTCAGATAAAACTTTTTACCATTAAAAAATTATTTGAAATTTATGATAAAAATATACAGTAATACCTATATTTTTGTTTGTTTGATCATCTCTATTTTCAAAATAATATATCACTGTATATATTATTTGTTATTAAAAAATATTTAAACGCAACAATTAATAATATAAAAATTATGACTCTGGTGGCAGTTTAATCCTCTGCTCACCCTTAACAATATCTCTGAGTAATATGATTTAGTAGGTTCTATTATCTCATTTCTGCCTCATTCTGCATTTTTCACTATACACCACGGTCTCATTTTTTCATTTTTTCAATAACAAAGACATAACCTTTGATTATAAAACCTATAAAAAATGGTAAATGTTGAAATGATTTGTTATGGTATGTATGAGTGTGTATTAAGGACGTAAAATAATATGGCGATGCAACGCTAGAACCTACTTAATTATACTAATACAGTAATACTGCACATAATTGAAATTAATTATAGATTAAATTAATAATGTATAATACTTATATTATTATATTTTACAGAATTGGTAAAAATAATTTCACCAGGAGTTTATGAAACTCCGAATCAGTATGAAACAAGAAATTCGAATTTAATGAAACGTAAATAATAAATATTTTTATGAAATATTATGTGACTATAATGGTCTAGTGTAGTTTTTTAGGAGGGGATGGTATTCTAGTACCTTCTATGCAACAAAATACTTTGAGTTATTTCTTTACTACTTTAATAATTGACTTATCCTACAACGTAATCTATGTATGTTTATTCCTTCGTTTATTATAATACAACCTTATGGTTTATATAGTTTAGGTTGTGAAGGTGAAATAAATAAACACTTTAAACCGCTATATATTATAATATTAATTTTAAATATTATATTTAAATTGTAGCACCAAATATACAATAAATCAAATTAATTTAGTACACTAATGAACAAGACTCGAGACGGTGAAAGATGAAATGAATAACCGTGTGTTACTGGTTGATTGTAACTAATCTAACTGTATAGTCTGTAACTGACTTAACTGTCCAGTGGTGTAGCACTTTATATAAGCTAAAGAGAATATTTTCGATCATTCTCGGGGCAGCAACAGGTGCGCCGCACAAATCTTCCAGAACATTCCGGCGGCGGCCATGCAGTACGTGCCGCAACGACGCGACCGCTCTAGAAATTCGCGGGCGCTCGCCACAACCTCATCAACCCATAATCACAACTACTACCACCTAAACGTCATTTTCACAATCAATTAACTTTCAATAACCACATCATAGAGCAACGTTAAAAAATTCAATTTATATGATGTGAAAACAGTTATGTTAAATTGTATTTTATATATTTTCTAATATTTTGCTTATAATTGTATATTAAATACTATATACAAAAATTTTTTAAGCACTAATTTGATGTACTTGTATATAAAAAGAAAACATAATATTATAATAAATATAGTTCGAATATTTTAGATTCTGAGCGGAGCGAGGAATATATTGTTTCTACAATGATGTTTTTTTTTATGTATGAAAACATTTTTTTAGATAGAAATAATTGTCCAATTATCACAAGTGGGGTATGCTTTCGGTAGCAAATCGCATCTAGTTGGTACTTTATAAAGCTCATTTTTTGAATTTATTAAAAGTTTTTTCCTAGGAAAAGAAAAACTACCAAAAAATGGCAAAAATTCGGCAAAATTACGGTTTCTGTTATTTAAATTTTTTTAATTATGTGACAACTAATTGAGTTTTGATCGTAAGAACTTGAAAATTTTTTTAAGTAGGTAGAATACAAGTGAAGTAAAATTTTGGAACAGATTAGTTGATTATTTGGCAAAATATAGGGCTATGAACTTTTTTTAAAAAAAAATTAATTATACCTATAATTTTGGGTTTATCGATTTGAAAATTTTACAAAAGTCTAATAATATACTATTTAATCATTTTACAAAATATTTTGAAAATCGTGAATCTCAATTTTTTTTCATAGGCTATTTATTATTTTTTTTCTGATGTATGAAAACCTTTTTTCGGGTAGAAATAATGGTCCGATTACTACAAATAAAGTACCCTTCCCGTACCAAATTTCATCTAGTTGGTACTTTATTTAGCTCATTTTTTTGAATTTCTCAAAAGTTTTTCCTTGAGATCGGAAAATTAGTAAAATTACAATTTTCGTTATTTTTATTTTTTATTTCTTTATTATTAATTGAGTTTTGATCGTAGGAATTTGAATATTTACGTTTAGTAAAATTTTGAAAAGGATTTGTTTACTTTTTGGCTAAATATAGAGCTTTGAATTTTTTCCAAAAATATTTAATATTACTTACCAATTTCGATTTAACGGTATGAATTTTTTGTAGAAGCCTACTTTATACTATTTAATCTATTTACAAAGTATTTTAAAAGTCGCGACTGACAATTTTTATCATGAAATGATAACTCCTTGAATATTGTTCGTAGAGATTTGAAATTTATTTTGCATATTTAAATATTATGTAATTTACATTTGTAGTAAATTTTGGAATGGATTATCAGTATAATTTATTTCAATATATTGAGATTCGCTCAGAATCGTATTTTCTAATGCAATATTATTGCATTTTAATAATTATAATAAACCACTAATTTCTCCAAGGACCGAAGGGATGAAAGAGGAACGTCCACAATCGGCCTTTTTTTCTGTATTTCATGTATATATATATATATATAAACATATATGCAAATTATATGAATTGTTGTCAAGAATAACACTTTACTATTCATTGTATTCAATATAAGTGCCCAAATATAATATTCGTTTGAAATTATTTATCATAGATTGTAGTATTCATATTATTTATTTTACCACATAAATCATTTAAATTTATAGATGATACTGTTTGAATAATGGTTATACCAGGTTTAGTGTATGTGTGCGCATAAGGAATCTCAAATATTACTTGAGCGGTTTTTTCGCACTATAAATACTTACAGCATGATGTATATATTGAATATGTTAATACAACAAAAAGAACACTTATTTAATCTATGCAATAATAAGTATCTAGTCTATACAACAAATGACAAGTCCTTGAATAATAAATATTAGTAATTTAATAATAACTATACTATCCTAGTGGCTAGTGTATGAAATAAAATAAAATTATCTTGTCAAATATAACAATAAATATGTTTACTAAATAATAAATAAATTTATAATTTTAATATTTTAATCAACTGTCATAATTGTATAATTACTTAACAACTTATATAATTCAATGGAGATGCATATATATCATAATGAAAGTTGCCTCATCGGTCATTAAAGTGTAATTTATGATTTAAATAAGAATTGATTAGATTTGAAAATATTCTATAGTCCATAATACTTATTGTTCACTGCAGTTGTTCATATTTTAATTTCTTCATGGTTATTATTTTTTGTATTTATTGTAACGCCAAAGTATTTAGAACGATCTTTTCTTTTAAATTTATAATTCTTGCCTTCTCGATGTTTCCCTAAATTATATCGTCTAAATCATGGCTAAATATATAGGACATAGGTATGTCAGTAACTTTGTGATACGTAGGTGTCATGGCGGCCACTGGCAGTAAATTCATTATCAATTATTATCATAACGAATAACAGTAATGATTGGATAATGAGTAAGATATTTCATATGATTTCAGCAGGTAATAATAATCTACTCTATGGATCACTGTAAGCTGAGGTTTTTTTCATGAAATATCATGAAATTATAATACATGCGAAAACTATAACATTTTACAAAGCTGCTGACATACCTATATATTTAGCCATGGTCTAAATATTACCAAATAGTTATTCTTTGATTCGTTTATCTGTAGTCTATTTTACTTTATCATTTCATTTTCAATAGAGTTTATAATATAAAATCATTATTTCAGCATTTTATCATTATTTAACCGATCTTGATATTTACCAACTTCAAGAAAATGGTATGTGATTTATTTTAAATATTCCATTTTGTATTAAATATAAATTACAGAAAAATAGAATAATTTATATAATAATATGTTTAAGATAATAATAGATATAGGTACTATAGGTACTTACATAAAACGTAAATCTGAAAACTATATATAATGAGTACACAATAACATAAACTATCAAATTGCATATAATTTATTGAATTTGTGTTTCGATAGAAATAATACAATTATTTTGAAATTATTTTTTTTTTAATTTTATTTACTTATAAATAAAAACCATATTCAATTTTTCAGGAATAAAATTTTAGTTTTGAATTTTGGATAACCATCTAATGACTAAATAACTGTTTATGTTTTTATTGATTTTTATGAATTTCATGAAAATAATATATGGATATACTCGTTTCTAATATCTGTAAATTGATATAATTCTCTTTACGAATTATATTAAATTTGTATTGTATTAATGTTATAACTGAACCAAAAATCTACAACCTTCATAATTTGTTATAATTACTATAGATTTTTATTTCAATTTTGTATTTTTGTGCCATGATATTAGTTTTAAAAAAATTTTCAGGTTTATTTTTAAATAGGAACAATGGTTCATATCATTTATATGGTAAGGAGTTATTATACATTTTAAAATAGTTTTTATAATAGTACAATGTTTATTTTTAGAAGAAGAATAGCTTAAATGTTTTATATTTGTTTAAAGAACATATAAAATTATACAATTATATAATATATATTAAATATATCAAAGTACAAATAGAAATTAATGATTATTAATAAAATTTTGTATTCATTCATGAATATATACAATTTTTAGTTAAGTAAAGGTACTTTGATATCATTTTATAGTAATATTACGTAGGTAGTACGTATACAAATTAATATGGAACTTTTCAAATATCATTGTACATTTTAGTATTAGTTTCTAGTGTATATACTAGTGCTCTGCATGGTCCGGTCTATATCAGTCCGGTCCGGACCAGACCGGACCGTAGTTCGGTCTGGTTCGGTCCTATAATAAAAATAGTTAATGGTTTCGGTTTTGTTCGGTCCAAAAATTTTTGGATCGAATTCGGTCTGGTCTTGGTTCCAATATATTAATATTTCAGTTCGGTCCGGTTTCAACCGAGAAAAGTTATGCGTCTAGTCCGGTTTCTGTCATAAAAACGGTCGGTCCAGTTCCGTCCAAAAAAAGTTCATATTATTATGAGAATTTTATAAAATTATCTTTATAATTTATTACCTAATTAATGTTATAATACCTTATCATAATAATATTACAGTCGGGTCTGTGTAACAATATTGTTGAAATGTTTTTAATGCACAATACAATTTAATAGTATATATATATTATTATTTATAATATTTACTTATTTTTCTATTTATTTTACCACGTGAACTATATTATGTGTGTGTGTCCTAAACTCGTACTTCCTAGTACCTAGTGATTAATAATAATAAATTAAATGATTAACATTACGATTATAAATTTGTTTTATTGCAACTAATTGTTTTGATTTATTGTTATTCGTTACGTATAAATAAGATTAATAATAGGATTGATTTATTTGTATTGGAATTATCGGATGATTGATGCCAGCCTACATCAATTTCTGAAAATCGTAATGATAAGTTGAAAGTATCGTACTTAATCGTAGAGTACTAGCGTGTAAACCCGGTTTAACAGAAATTCAACGGTTTAAATATATATAAAGATAATCGGTTATATTATTTAGGTTCGGTCCGGTTCAGAATTTCAGTTCGGTCCAGTCTTTAATGTGTACGGTTTTAGTTTTTTTTTTTAATAAAATAAAATTATCGGTCCGGTCTCGATCTTATTTCAAGAAAATTTTAAATATCGGTCCAGTCTCAGTCTGTTTTTATTGTTTATTTAATCGGTCCGTCCGGTCCTGATCATAATTTCATTATACCGGTCCGGTCTGGTCTATGAAAATACGGACCATGCAGAGCACTAGTATATACATTAAAAACTATAAAATAGACGATAAATAATTAGGTAAATCGAAATTAATAATTGTATTTTATATTTATTTACAATTATCTTAATATTTATTCATATTTTTTTGGACCTAATTTATTATAGTTTATAGTATGTAAAATATGAAAAAAACGAATATTTGTTATTGATAATCTATATAATAGAATTGAATTTCATTGCATTTTATAATTAAAATATAATAAAAAAAACAATTCAAATTATTATCTATTTACTCTTACGTTTAATGTTATTTAAAATAAACTTTATACTCGATATATACAACGGGTTGATATTGATTCTATGATCCTGTTTTTTTAGAATTGTGTAATAGTTACATAAAATATTGATTGTTCAATCTATTAATTTTAGACTCTGAGCGCAGCGAAGAATGTATTGGTTTTACAAAGATAGTTTTTTTTTCTATGTATTAAGACACTTTTTCGGGTAGAAATAATTTGTCCGATTACCACAAGTAGGGTTTGTTTTCGGTAGCAAATCGTGTCCAGTTGGTACTTTATTTAGTTCATTTTTCGAATTTCTCAAAAGTTTTTCCTTGGGAGGGAAAAAATTCCAAAAAAATAGTGGAAAATTGGCAAAATTACGGTTTTATTATTTAAATTTGTTTAATTTCGTGATAACTAATTGAGTATTGATAGTAAGAACTTAAACCTTTTTTTGAGTGTCAACATAAGTGTTCTACATTGAAAAATTGTTGAAATGATTGGTTAAATTTCTGACTAAGCATTGAGCTTACCTTTTATTTCTCTTTGAATTTCTCAAAAGTTTTTCCTTGGGAGAAGAAAAACTACCAAAAAATGGTGGGAAATCGGCAAAATTACAGTTTCTGTTACTTTAAGTTTTTTAAACTCATGATAACTAATTGAGTTTTTATCATAAGGATGATTTTTTGAGGTTTCATTATTTATTTCTTGATAAATAATTAAGTTTAGATCGTAGGAACGTGATATTTATATTAGATACTCACATTCGTAATTTACACACGTGGTAAAATTTTGGAATGGATTATCAGTATAGCATATTGTAATACATTGAGTTTCGCTCAGAATCGTATATTCTAATGCAATATCATTGTATTCAAATCCTAATAATTATAATAAACTAATAATTTCTCTGAGGACCGAAAGGGCGAAGGAGGAATGTCTACAATCGAGCTTTTTATTTTTTATTATTAATTATTTCTTCCATCACAGTTCGTTATAAGGTATAAGAAAGGTAACAATAATTATTAAAATGAAATAAAATATATTTATAAAACAATATTAGGATAAACCGATACAATGTACTATTAACCTAATCTTTATTAACCTTAATTGCATTCAAATCTTAAAAATAATAAACCATTAATTCTCCAAGGACCGAAGGGACGAAGGACGAACGTCCACCATCTACTTTCCCAGTTTTTTAAAATGTATATCACATTTTCATATTCAAAAGACTATGTATAGTGTTTGAAAACTTAAAGTTAAAACTTTAATTTTTTTTATTTAGTTATTATATTTATTGTTTTTATTTTAGAAGGAAATTTTGTACTAATTCAAGGTGGTATGTAATTTGATAACATGTATTTAATGTATGCATTTAAAAAATGAAAATATTAAATATAAGTATATATTATTCTAAAGAATTAATATTGCAAGTATACATTAGCCATTAATTAAATTCGTAATTTACATTGTAGTATAGTATTTCAGACTATAAGTATTATTTGTGTCGATATTCCCTATAAAATTAGTACTATATAAAGTCCAAAAATATTCTTAGTAAATTTAAAACTTTTGTAAATATTAGCTATACGCTTAGGCGCTATACGTTTATTTGTTGTTAATTATTAAGTTTCTATTTTAACATTTGTATTTCCTTTATTATTACTAAATCAAATTTTCTTACTTGTTTTAGATTTATACAATCGTGTAATAACTACAGATTATTATGTAATGAAGGAAAACGGTGAATAATTTTATAAATATTTAGACTTAGTTTTATTGAATATAATTTACATAAATAAAGCAACAAAAATGAAAATATTTAAAATTAAAATAATTTATTTACAAATTGATAGCATTTCATTGAAAATTATTATATATAATAGCACTTCTTAGCATTAGTGTTCTTTTTGGAAAACCCAATATATGGCGTATACTTTCAAAGTCTTAACTCGAAGAGAAAGAAGCGAACATAAATATTTTTAATTTAATTTAGTTGTTATTGAATAACACCACTTCCTGTATTTGTAAATTATAGCATTCGTTGACTTATTACACTCTCATAGAATTTTATGGAAATATTTCCTCAGTTTTTAACCTATATACTGTAAAATTTGTTACCGATATTCAATACCCAGTAATTTTTTTTTAAATATATAAAACAAAACAATTCTTTGGTCATAAGTGGGAAAATACTATTTGAAATATTTCTATGTCGGTAATTGTATATAATTGGTAATTAAATTATTAATTTAATTTGGACGTGCGGGACTATTATATTTCAATATATCAATAATTCGAACCCACTTGTATATTTTAAATAATTATTATTGTATATTTCACTGATACATAAATCATAATTATATAAATTAAATATGGTATTTATCCACGAATAAGAGACGATTTGTATCTGTTGTAAGGTCTTCGCTATAAGTGATTCGAAAAACAATCTGTAGCTGAAAAAAACTTACTGTTTATTTCTTATCTTTTATTTTTTGAATTTTGACGACAGACGCCAGTCGTCTTCTATAATATTGATCAAACTTAATTGGTGATTTTATGTAAATAAAAAAAAGTGGGTAGGCCGATTGTTTACGATCCTCCTTCGACCCTTTGGTCGTTGGAGAAATTAGTGGTTTATTATAATTATTACGATTTGAATGCAATGATATTATATTAGAAAATACGATTTTGAACGAATCTCTATGTATTGCAATATATTATACTGATCATCCATTCCAAAATTTACTACGAGTGTAAATTACATATGTAAATATACAAAATAAATTTCAAATCCCTACGATCCATATTCAAGGAGTTATCATTTCATGATAAAAATTGTCAGTCACGATTTTTAAAATATTTGTAAATAGACTAAATAGTATAAAGTAGGCTTCTACAAAAAATTCATACCGTTAAATCAAAATTGGTAAGTAATATTAAATATTTTTGGAAAAAATTCAAAGCTCTATATTTAGCCAAAAAACAAACCAATCCTTTACAAAATTTTACTAAACGTAAATATTACCTATATTAGTACTCAAATTTTTTTTTCAAATTCCTACGATCAAAACTCAATTAATATTCAAAAAATAAAAAAATTAAAATAACGGAAACTGTAATTTTACCGATTTCCCGCTTCTTAAGGAAAAACTTTTGGGAAATTCAAAAATGAGCTAAATAAAGTACCAACTAAATAAAATTTGGTACGGAAAGGTACCCTATTTGTGGTAATCGGATTATTATTTCTACACGAAAAGAGGTTTTCATACATCAAAAGAAAAGCCTCTATAAACCTATAGAAATTGCCGATTTTCCGCTTTTCAATGAAAATCTTTTAAGAATTTCGAAAGATGAGCTTTATAATGTATCAAAAGGATACTATTTTCTACCGAAAGTAAACCCCACTTGGGGTAATCGAAAAAAAAACGTCTTTGTAGAAACAATACATTCCAAAAATAGTTCCAATTATTTCTTAAATTGTTAACCTCTTTTTTTTAATCCATAAATTGGTTTGCAACTCTTTTTCTCCATTATTCATGGTCATTTGCTACTTCTTTCAATGCTCTATAGCATTCAACTCCTTTGCTGAATTTAACTAGGTTTTAGTAACCACTTAAGATAACCAAACAGCCAATTATTTGATTAATTAAAACTTAAAACAATAAACAACAAACATGTAAATGTATATGAAGATGTATAACTGATGATGATAACTTTCTTAGTTTTGAGTTTTTGGATAACTCACATATCTACATACTCTGACACAAATTTAAATTAATAATCTCTTCTTAGTGGCTTAGTTGATGTCCATGACTTTTTTTCTTCCATCTCTTTCCGAGTATCCTTGTATTTTACTAGAAATCACTCTTTTTTACTTGTCCACTCTCACCGTGACAACTACTCACATAACCTTCCTATACATAGAATGCTTCATCTAGTCAATAACTCTTAATTCCCTAGTTGATTTGTTTTTATGTACTAATATGAATTGTTTAGTTTTTAGTTTTATTTCACACTACCACTTTTTTATATTTGTATATATTTTTTATTTTTTATATTGTACCAAATATTTGTTCAGATGTTATCATGTAATATTATATTCCGCCTTGTTTTTGTCGTATGACCACCATTATCACTATTATTATTGTCATTTTTATGTATTCATCTTATTGTTGTAACTCGTTGCTGATTGACGTTAAATAAATAAACAATTCCAGCATTATGGTGACCATATGCATGTTTTTGTAGAACTATAATTATAAACATATTAAGTTATCGTGTATGTTAGTTTTATCTCTAAAACACTACGAATAAGACAATTCGAAATATACTATAAACTTCTTAGAATTGTCAAGGGCGTATATAAGAAACATGGGTTTTAATTATTCCATTTAACTGTACGACGCAATATGGCCTATATATTGCTTCCTAATTACTAAGAATTATATTTATAACAAATTAGTAGAGAGGATTGAAATGAACAAACAGACGAGTCAACAGGAAAACTAATCGTTTTAAAAGGGGACACAGACAACTATAAGAGATTATACATAACTGTTAGCAAGCATAAACGACTAGTAGAGAATTAGAGACTATTGACAATTGCCAAATGATGTAATAGCGATATAGTGATATCGTTGTCAGTGGACAACTACTGAATTGAATTTAATTATTAAACACGTCAAAAATGTATTTATTTGTAACACTTTTATTCTACGAGTCAAATTGTATTTTATACATTGTATTATTTGAGTATTTGAGTAAACTAAATTCATTTCGATATGGATCACGTTGATTTGGTTGGCACAAAACACAAGTATAACACATTATAATTATTATTTATTATTTATCGTATGGCAAAAACATTATATCATTAACAACTTATATATAAATACAGAACACATATAAATATAAAACATAAAACATAAATCAGTCATAAGTGAAAGTATAAAATAATAAAATAGCAATAACACAGGTTAATATTAGTTTTACTATACATATTTAAGTTAATATTTACAGAATTTGGTACAGATAGAGATTGTTTAGTCTTAGATTTGGATGTCCAATTTTGAGATCCACTCAATTGCTTCTGGTGTGGCCATATGAAGGTTGTTCATGCCTTTGCTGAATAATCTCCTTGGACATTCTTCAACAATATGTTCAATTGTTTGAATCGTGCTTCCACAGTCACACTCTGATGTAGGTCTGAGACCCCATTTACATAACATTTGTCCAGTTTTCCCATGCCTTGTTCTTATTCTATTTAGTGTAACCCATTCTTTACGCTGTAAGTGGAACCCTGGTTGTCTGGTTGTTGGATTTTCAATGAGGTTCAGTATGTCTGGGTTCTTGTCCTTCTATTCATTTAACCACTTGGAATTTGAGTTGAAGCCGTCAGATCGTAGGTTTTGGGCTAATTTCCAAGGAGGTTTACGAGATTTTAGTCTTTCTATTTGGCTGTGATTAATATCTTTATGGATCGGCAGGTCACTATTCGAGATACATTTGTCCCATTCCCGTACGAGTGAATACATTCTTCTTATATGGGGGGGTGTTATATTGCTTAGCACGGGAAACCAGTGTATAGGCGTAGATTTTATAGTCCCCGTTATAGTTCTCATTATTGCATTAAGTTGTGTATCAATTTTATTCACGTGAGAAGAGTTAATCCAGACTGGGGCACAGTACTCGGCTACAGAGTAAGTAAGAGCCAATGCTGATATCCTTAATGTATTAGAGTCAGATCCCCAGTTAGTGTTAGCAAGTTTTCTAATAATATTATTTCGTGTTTTGACTTTTGCTGCAACCTTTGTTAGATGGTTCTTGTACGTCAGTGTCCTATCTAGGGTCACTTCAAGGTATGACGGTGTATGATTGTTGGCTATTTCTTTTCCATCGAAAATAATATGTATTTCATGCTTAGATTGTCTGTTGTTCAGGTGAAAGAGTGCAACTTCGGTCTTGGAAGGGTTTAGTCGAAGTCTCCATTTCTTAAAGTACTGATTTAGTATTTCTATATCATTAGTAAGGTTCAACTCGCACGCCTCATAGGTATTCTCCTGTACTGCCAGGGCGATGTCATCAGCGTACATATATTTGCTTGATTTAGTATTTGGTATGTCACTAATATAAAGGTTAAATAGTAGAGGGGCTAAAACTGAGCCTTGCGGTAGTCCATTATTAAGCACCCTTAACTTGGTGTTGTTATCCCCTATAACTACTTTAAAAAGTCGGTTGCTTAACATTTCATTAATTATTTTACCTAGAGTCATACAAGGGATGATTTTTAGGAATTTGATGATTAGGCCCTTACGCCAAACTGTGTCGTAGGCCGCCGTTAGATCAATAAATGCTATTGCGGTTTTCATTTGATATTCAAATCCCTTTTCAATAAGTGTAGTTATGGTGAGTACTTGATCACAGCAGCTTCTGTTAGGCCTAAAACCAGCTTGTTCTATGGGAGTGTTAGTGTTAATGGTGTCCGATACTCTACTATATATGAGCCTTTCTAATAGTTTATAACTGACACTTAGGAGAGAGATGGGACGGTAGCTCTTAACGTCCTTGTTTGGTTTGCCAGGCTTTAGGATTGCTAGGACTTTTGTTTTCTTGAACTGCTTAGGTAGTTTCCCGGTTTCTAGGATGTCTGTATAGAATTTTGCTAGCCATTGCCGGGTCTTTGGACCCGAATTTTTAATAAATTCTGGGTAGATTTCGTCAAGCCCGGAAGCCTTACCTAGTTTAATATTCTTTATTGCAGTGTCTATTTCATGTTCTACAAAGTTTTTTGCATAGTTAGTTTTCTTTTCCGCGCCTGCTTTTAGTTTTCCTAATTCGTTTTTTAAGTTTCTTCTGACTTTCTTGTCTACTGTTATTCTTGAGAGTTCAATTATACGATTCGCTAGTGCATCTGGAGATATGTTCATATTTACTCTGTTTCTTGTAGTATTGGGATCGATTTTCCTTAATAGGTTCCAGGCCTTTCTACTTGAACGCCTGAAATCCATTTCCTCGACTGTTTTAATCCATATCTCTCGTCTAACTTTATCTAACGATGAGAGGAGGGCATCTGCTGTGTTGTAGCAATTGGTTTTTTGGTATTCTATGTATAATTCTTCACTTTCTTGGCTCCATCCCATGATATAATCTTTCCTATGGCCTCTAGGAATATGTTTTTTAGCAATTCCTATAACGAGGCCCACGAACCGGTCATAATTTTCTGTCTTAGGTTTGATCCATCTAATACAGTCGTCGAGTTGGCGGCTGTATGACTCCCAGTTTGCTTTTTGAAAGTTCCAGCGAGGTTTCTGTACTGAGTTTACAATCGGAATCTGAATTCCAATAGTAATGATGATGTGACGATGTTGGCTTCTAGGAAAATCGTTCAAAACTATTCTTCTGATTGGTGGTGTTTGGCCGTTATCATTTCTCGTTGTGAAGCACAGATCCGGATTATAGTCCTTCTGCTATCTCCCAGATCTAAATGTACCTAAGTCCTTTGCATCAAATATGAGGGATAAATTCTCTCGTTCAGCCCATTCATTTAATATTTCTCCATTCGCATCGTTATTGTCATATCCCCATATTTGGTGGTGACTATTAAAGTCGCCTGCTATTAGCGTGGGGTGTTTCAGGGATTGTGGGACAGAGTTCTCCCATCCTGTATTGGGAGGTTTGTATACATTAATGATGTTTAGATCGTTTATTTTGACATGTAAGAATGATGTATTATTATTATATTCGTATACGGTAATTTCTTCCCAGGTTTGAATATCTTGCCGTAAATAGACTGCAGTTCCGTACTTTTTGTGGTAGGATGCAGAAGCTAGGTTGAACCCTTGGACTGTTCCTCTATTTTTGAGTTGTTCTATGTCATGTGCATGTGTTTCCTGGAGTAATATAACTGAAATATCGTTGTCAAGGGCTATTCTAGAAAGGTATTCACTTTTGTTGCGACTGATTCCTTAAATATTTAATTTTAAGACGTGAAGTTGAGGACTCACGTCTCGGGTCAATTGGCCCTGATACGGGCCGTTTTGGCGATGAGTAATGTTGTTGCAGTTGTTGTTAATGTTGATGTTGTTAATAATGTTGTTGACCGGGAGATCCATTATATGGACAGTTCGGTCGCCGATGTTGGTAAATCTTTAGCCGTCTAGGACGTTGCCCGAGGTACACTACGTGGAAGCGATTTACCTTTGTACCCCATTATAATTATAAAGTGTCTGTAATAATTTTCTTAAAATAGCAGTATTTTCAAACAATGTTTACGATTTGTTGCTGAAGTGCTGGCACACAGTATGATAAAATCGGCCTTCTACCATTTAACACGATCCATGAATTTTAAGTATAACTACCAATTAAAAAATATTTTTAGTTTCAATTAAATTACTCAACACCTATATTTATGCTTTTCAGTCACCAGTTCATTTAGACCAAACTAAAACAAATCTAATTTTTACAATATTCCTACATTATATACTACCATGTTAAATTTTCATTTCAATTTCGGTATAATTTTATTTTTTTTAAATTGTTATTCAGGAATTTTTTTAAATATTATCGATAGAACAGTAGAGGAAGATAGTAAGGAAATTATAACATTTAAAATAGTACTTATATGATAAATTATAAAACTACAAAAATAAAATGTTAGAAATAAAATAGCATACATATTTAATTATTGTTTTGACAAATGTTAAAATGTCTATTTTTAAAATTATTATGCATTTTGAAGCTAAGAATAGATTATATTTTAAAACTAAAAAGATAATTTTATTTAAATATCTATACAAGGTGTTCCAGATCGATAAACTAATTTCAATATTTTTGCGAAAAATTAAAATATTTGAACGCAGTTTTTTAAAATTATTTTTTAGACAACGGACTATTATATAACCTTTATTACTTGTTTAATAAGACGACCACTTATAAAAAATTAAAAAAATTAACTGCTTATTTTATAAGTTTATTAAATTTGAAGATATCCATTTTAAAAAGTTTAATATTAATAGATAATTTTGACGCGTCGATCTCTTAATTTAATCAAGATTTCGATTTTTAGGACTTTTTTTTCAATATTGAAATAATCATATTTCTGACAGCATTATAATAGTGTATATATTTCATATATTCTGTGATTATATCGTAGAATGCAAAATTCATATTATCAATATTATCATACAATTTATAGACTGATAATAATTTTTTGATAAATAATAATAACTAAGAAACATTACAAGACCAGAACTATTTGTATTGTATTTTAAACCGTGGTAAGCACTGTTTTACGTATTTTATCTCGCTGATACATAATATACAAACGCCTCCTTCATAATCTACAATTACCATATATACCAAAATGTATAGACTATTTTAAAATGTTCCATATCTATTACATTAGTTTTTATTTTCTAACTGCATAATATTATGTCTCTCTAGGGTATCTTAATTTTGATAATTCTAAATTACTGTTTTTAAGTGTTATTTCTATATAGTTTTTCTAATTGTCTTTTATATTTTATGAATAATAGATATAAAAACATTGAATAATTAAGTACACTGTATAATATTTGTGTTAGTGTATATTTTTATAAAATTACTTTACTATTATTGCAGATGGACTTTTTTTGCCTAATAATACAAGTAAGTAATTTTTTAAATTGATTAATATAATTTAAAATTACAAAAAATTGAGATTTCTTGTTAGTTATATTAACTTATGTTAAAGGACATAGGTACCCACATTTTCATAAATACTTATTACTAACATCTTATTATTTCAGCGTATTATTTAAATATTGAGGATTATTTATTTTACCTTTTGAAAGATCAGAGTAAGTGCTATTTAGAAACTTTATTATATATATACCTTAATATGGATTTATAAGTTGGAGTAGACTTAAAATTAATACTGAAGTTATTTTAATGAACCTATTGATGTATAACTTTAATTTAAGCAATATGCATAATAACATGGATATATTAATATAAATAAAATAATTACTAAATACTTACTTTATTCAATTATTATACCTTATGAGTGTAACATACACATACCTATTTGTTAATAGTTTGATACCTACCTAATGTAATTAACATATTATTTTGTTTTATTTTCTGTGTTTTATTGTATTTGAATAACATAAATCAATTATTTTAGGTTATTACCATAATAAATTATTAAATGATTATATCTTCTGTGGTAAATGTCATATAAATAAGTTATATTGAATAAATTAGTATATTAATAAAACAATTATAATCTTTAAAAATTACTAAGTCTTACTGTAGTTTTAATTCAATAATATTTAATATATCATAAAATCCTGTCCACTTAATACTTAATTGAAAATTAGTTTAATTTTTAATGTTAATAAAAGTATTTATATAAATATGAATTATCTAACAATATTTTAAAATACTCTTTAATATTTCTTCTTCTTCATTTTCTTCCAATTTTAAAGGCCATCGAGGCCCTTTGCTGCAAAACAAATTTCTTTCTATCTGTCTTTGTTCTGAGCTGCTTCCATAATATTGTTTATCGCAAGTTAGTTTAGTTCTCTTTTATTTTTGTCCATCCATTTCTGTTTTGATCTTTCAACCAGCCTCCTTCCCTGAGGATTCCAGCTTAATACATCATTTGCCATTGACTTAATTCTAATTACATGTCCAAGCTAGCTCAGACACTTGGCGTATTTCCGCTATTATGTTTGGTTATCCTAATAATTTCTGAAATTGTCTTTTAGACCAATTTCGTATGTTTGGTCTTTGTTTCTATTTAGTCCTTAAGTCCTCCTGAGAAATTTTCTTTCAGTGATAGCATCATCTCCTTGGGCCGTGGGCCATGTCTTATAAAAATACATTATCACTGGTCTAGTTAGTATTATGTAAAGTTGTTCTTTTGATTTTTTCGAATAACCCCGAGAGGGCATACAAATATTTGTTCCCTGATGTAATGCGGTTCTTATTTCTTCATAGTTGTCGTTTGTGCAATAATTTTTAAAATCATCCACGTCCACAAACATATATTCTACGACCTGTAGTTCAGCTGTATTTTGCATTTGACTTCTGTTCCTACCGAGTCACATGTACTTTGTTTTAGTCTCGTTAATAATGAGTCCCCGTTTTTTTACAGCTAGTATCAGCAAATTCGTTGCTTCTTGAATGTTCTCTCCACTTTCGCCTATTATAACAACGTCATCGGCATATGCCAATAGTGGAATGTTTCGACCGCAGTTAATTTCTTGATATTCTTCTTGTACTTCTCTTATTGCTATGTAATACGATGTTAAATAGTATTGGTGACAGTGCGTCACCTTGTTTTAATCCTGTTGTTGTTTAGAATTCTTCTGATTTTTCGTGAAATTCCGATTTAACTGCGCATCTCAATCCTTCCCTAAGATGGAATCTTAGAGATCCATCTATGATCACTCTTATCATCGATATTCGTTTTGAGGGGACCCATAATAGCTTTAAGCATCTCCATATTTCTGCTCTTTCGGAGTCATATGCCTGTTTAATATTTATAAATATTACGTGTAACGGCCTGTTGTACTCATAGTTCTTTTCTATTACTTGTTTAATTGTAAATATATAGTCTATTGTTGATCTACCTGACATGAAACTACTATGATATTCTCCTATGATGTTATTTGCGCAAGGTCTTAATCGGTTTAATAGAGTATTAGATAGAATCTTATAATTTTAATTATATAGATTATATGATTTATTAAATAAATAAATAAAATTATATTATGGAATTTTGAAATTAATATGCATTGTAGAAGCATTTCTTTCTAATAATAATACACTATTAATGGATTACGCTCTATATTTGCATAGAAAATAATATTATAATTGATCAATTCTGCTTGGAATCATTATTGAATGTGCCTATATAATATACATATGTTTGATCTTTCATTCATAGTTCGTATGTTTCTATTATTAAAAAAATAAATAATTGAAATGTCTTAGATATATCTACTATAAACCAGTTTAAACAGATAGGACAGAGTAAGTATTTTTTAGCTAATTAAAAGAATAATTTATAAATAATATGTACATTATATTCAAATTTAAATTGAACTCAAAGTTATAAGTTTTTATAATAATATCTAGATAATTTATATTATGGGTGTTAGCATTAATAATTAGTTAGGATTAGCTTAGTTTACTTTGATAATAGTAAAAATAGCACTTGTCAATGATATGATCAGTTAATTAATAACCAAATAGACATTTATCTAAAATTACCCTATTTTTTGTGAAATCATAATAAATAAAATCGAAAAAGTCAATTTTGGATGCAATTAAGATTTTAATGCATTAATATTGCATTTGATAATACGATTCTAAACTAACCTCAATCAAATAATATACAATATATTATACTGATTATTCGTTCCAATATTTTACCACGTGTGTAAATTACCTATGAGATTTCTTAAAAAAATTGTCAAGTACCTACGATCAAAACAAAATTGGTTACCACAAAATATTTAAAATGAAATTAACGGAAATCGTAATTATGCCGATTTTCCGTCATTTTTTAGTAGTTTTCCTCGCCCAAGGAATAACTTTTGAGAAATTCGAAAAATGAGTTAATTAAAGTACCAACTAGATAAAATTTTCTATTAAAGGCACATCCTACACTTGTGGTAATCGGATCATTATTTCTTTCCAAACAATGTTTTTAGATATCAAAAAAAAAAAATCATTGTAAAACCATTAAATTCCACGTTACACTCAAAATCTAAAAATAATAAGTAACAACCGTCACCTTTTATGAACAGATATGTTTGGTTATACAATACAATTATTTAATATCAGTTTTATAAATTCTCTGTTGTGAAAATAACTAAGAATGTGAGAATGCTTATTAAATTATTTAATTTTGATTGCATGTTTTTAAATAATTTCAGATGATTATGTAAATAATGTAAGCGGTCTAATATACAACTTTTACGTACATTGTAAGTGATTTATAAAATTTTGTTTAAATAACTATAATATATAATTTTTAAATTTTAAATATTTGATTATTTATTATTGACACTTATTGTTATTATAGTTACTTATTGTTTAATTCCTAAAATTGGTTGTTATAATTATTATAATTGGATGGTATTAATGGTATAAATGGTATAACAATACCTACATTATATCACTAATTATAAAAAGGTACTAGTTTATAATCATTAATAATACAAAGAAGTATTTAAATAAATAATAATAATAATACTAATTATACATACTTTATTGAATAGAATATAATTAATTATTATTTAAGTACAATTTATAAATTTACATTCTACTTTTCATATTTATAATATATTACATTGTGTTATCCCATTGATTAATTATATTTTATTGAATACCTAATTACATTAAATAGTAATTTAATATTACCAATAACATACACACATTTATAATTCAATTTCAAAGGCTCAGTAGATAAACACACACACTAAGGAGTAAAACAATATTTATACCATTATCAATGGGGTTCCCATACTATAATTTCTTGGCTCCCATTTCTTCAATTTTGTGTTTCCATTTATTAACATTGAATGGGCTATCTATGTATAATTAATCAATGGTTATACTTATTATAATTTATTACCATGGTTAACAGGATTTATTTATACAATTAAAAAATTTTAAACAAATGATAAATGTTATATAAAACAATGACTGATTTTAACAGTTTTAAATATACCTATACGGCTATACCTACATAAATACGTAAAGGACGTAATGTATGTTACAAACGAACTAACGATTCGCCAGTTGATCGTTTATAGATCAGATTTTTATATAATTGATTATCATAATATGTTAATAATCACGATTTATTATTTTCGGCCTGGTGGAATATATGATTTGAAATATTCAAACACAGGCCATGTCATATTATTATTATTTTTTTGGTTTCATATTTTTATTTTACTTTTAATAACAATGTATTACTATTTTAGTCATTTTCGAGAAATTTGGCAATCCATTAATTTTTACACCATATAGTAAGCAATAATATTAACATACAAATTAAATTTTAAATATGTTAATTGAAATTTATGATACTTTTAATAATGATAATAATCTTACCTACCTTATACAATATGAAATTCATCAATAAATATATGAATATTATTTCCTAATTTTTACTAAGAGTCATAGAAATTCTGACAATTAAACTCCAAGCATACACGGTATCCTCAGTGTAAAAGTCACCGAATACACCCTTAAACTTCTAAACCTCAGCTAATATCTATAATAATGACACAAAGATCATCATCGGAAATTTCCACTTCCTGTGGCTATGCAGAGACTGATTACAACAGATAAAAGCAACTTGAAACCTATACACAGCCTGAAACCTCATACATCATTAAATAGCAATTGGTGAAAGCGTGGCTACAACCCGGACAATATTATCGTCATTAAGAGACGTGCCAAGTAATCTAAAAATGATATTGAGGAACCAATTCCAAAATCGCATCATCAACCTATAACTTGCTGTATGACAACAGTGTTCAAGCCGAACATAATGCCATTCAAAAGACGGTTTAATTTTAAGGCTAAATGGGGCTTATTAGCAAAAGAGTTTAACAGCGGATATTATTAAATTTAGACCTGAAACTGGGGTGCATGATGAATTTGCTAACCTAGCACATGCAAAGTATACAAAGTATTCAGGAAGTATATACCTAGAGGCTAACTGATATAAAACACAGCAGCAGAAAGGCTTGGAAAATAATCAAGAAAGTGGTAATACAGCAAACCAAGTTGCCCACCAACTACTAATAAATAGAAAATTCAAAAGGAAGTTCAGGAACACTACGATCCAGATAGACGTTGCCGAAAAAAATAACTTCAATATTCATCCTTAATATCTTAGAGTGCTGAAAAAGGATGTGCAAGACATTAAAGTCAATAATGTTGCTGGCATGGATGAATTCAGAGTTGTGCAAATCAAACACTTTGGCCTAAAAACAATGTCGTGAACTCTTGAGCTGATGGACAATTGTGTGACCAGCATGCAAATCAACCAGTGCTGGAGGATAGATCGGGTCGTTGCCATCCTGAACCTTGTAAAGACCACACAGAAACTAATCAATATTGATTCTCTGCCACATGTTCAAATTCTTGGAATGAATGATATTGAAAGGTATCTCAGTTCTAAACAAAGAACAGGCAGGTTTCACACCAGGGAAATCAATTTGCGGTAAGGTGCTCAACATTAACGAAGTACATCGAGGATAGTTACGAGAGAGGCTAAGTGACCAGAGTAGCATTTTAGACCATAGTGCTACTTATTTTACCGTGAACCATAAGGTTATTGTTAGAAGGTATACGAAGCAACGAAAGACTATATCTTAACCAAGTTCTTAGGGGGTTTGCTGCAAGGTAGGCACATCTACGTAGTGCTCCAAAACAAGAGCATCTGGTGAAGAACCCAGAAGAATGGTCTTGTGGAAGGTAGCGTGCTAGCCCCAATATTGTTCAATTTATACACCAACGACCGACTGTTGAACTCCTACACAAAGACATTCATGCTCACCCCCATGTTCTACAAACGACGGGACACGGGAGCACTCTCCCTCTTTGCAGCAGAATATACCGCTCCATTTTAGAGGAACTGCAAAAAAATGTAGATGTGGTTATTAACGAAATTTCGCGTATCATTTGAAGGTGCCTAATGTCAACAGTCGTGGAAAATATCTACCTTATCATCGGAATAACTCCACCTGAAATTCGAAGGCAAGTAACTGTAGAGGTTGAAAACCAAAGCAACAATCTGCCAGGTTCAAGTCTTGGAAAAGTGTTTAAAATTAATAAGTAAGCTTAAAACTCAACCTAAAACTTGGTGAATTGAACAGTGGAAAGATATAGTAACCAGTTTCTCACTGAAAATTAAGGAGAAAGGATTCACTGGTTTCCAGTTAACCTTTCTTACATGAAAAATCCTTGACCTTCATAGAACGGGAATCACCAGGCGGCGGTCATGAAGTGGGGTTTCAGTGCAGATGATAAGTGTGACTACGGGATAACGAAAAATTATGAACACTTATTAAGTACCCAAATCTGAAGGTCAAGTGCACGAAATACGAAATGATATTAGCAAACGACAAAGTAATATATGTTGCTGATTGCTGGGAAATTAACATTTATTTTGATGATAACACGAAACAAGAAGAACTAAGATTATGTTTTATTTTATATAATATAATATACAGCGTTCACCTACACATTATGAAATTTATAAAGTGTTAAAGTTTTCATACATTAAATTACCTAATAATACTTACTTTTAAAGAAATTTCCACGATTTTATCATAATGAATATTTCTGCAAAAAGCAATAAAACACAAATTATATGAAACCAGATTGTGCACACAGATCTAGAACAATAAATTCGTGAATAAGTTGCTCTTATTGGGTGCCCGCAAAGTGGCATATCCAATTACAATAATTAAATGTATTGTATGTATCATTTACAATATATTTGTTAGTTGGCACATTGAACACTACTCCACAGATTATATGAAATGTTTATAAGATATAATTTTATAAACTAGTGATCTATATTCAGACACATATGTTCTAAAACTTTGTCAATGATTTTTTTAAATATTATTGTCTTGCACACTTATTGAATAGTCGTCGACAATGGTTTTTTTGTTGTAGATGAGATATTTCATTGAATTCAATCAGTGGTATAATAAGGACTTTGTTTTAGGAGAAAGAGCGGGGGTATTGGATATAAATAACACAAATTTTCACAAATAAATAATTAATAATCTAATATTCCAATAAACTTTTTACTTTATTACTAATTTAATTTTCAATTTTATACTAAAAGTATAATACTACTATAAAATAAAATAGGTACAAAACTAAAATATATTATATGAGAATTAATTTTAAAAAAGATGAAGGGTAGGGATACGACACCCATACCCCACCACTCTGGGAATTACATCACTCAAAACTATGCCACTAACTAGATATATTAAAAGGGAGCACAAATAAAATGTCTAATAAATACCTACATTTATTTATCTTATTAAATAAAATTGTATAGGTATACATAGAATAATAATAAAATTGAAATACATATATTCTTTGTAAAATACATATTAATAATTATATATAAATACGATGCAAGGAGGACCAGCATCCCCCAAAATATGTAACTGAATACAATTATATCTAGCAACTTTTTCTAATCGAATTGGTTATAAAAATATTTTACATGTTCATTATAAATTAAAATATACATAATTTTCAATAATAAAAACATAAAAACACTTCGCCAAAGACGAAAACGAAACATTCTGTCTTATTATTAAATTTAAATTTATTATTTTCCGGGATGCAACGTTTATTTACAAATAAAAAATATAAAAACTAGAAAGTATATTAAAACGCAAAAATAAATAAAAGAGAATTTTGGATTTCAATATGTGGCAACACTAATTTGAGGGATCGATAGTAAAAACTTTGAAATCAATTTTTTTGAATAAACGTTGAGTGCACAATTTGGTTTCATATAATCTGTGATAAAAGTAAATTTAATGTTTGATGTAGGTGGTTATACCTAGCCGGATTACCGATGATTGATAAATCGAATATTTGTTTGGCTCCGGCCAGGGTTTTTCATGAGATAAGCTTGTGCTCAAAAGGAACCTACGTGCGATCAACACACTCGGTTTTTAGCCTTGCCTTTGTTCGCCACTTTTGCCCATAGCACACGTTGCACTTGTGTAGTAATACAATGGCGTGAACGTGTGCTATCAATTATCTAAAATGCAACTGTCCTAGTTCTCAACAATGGGTGGGTATGCTTACAATACATTTTAATATATATTTTTCACACAATTTTTTTCTTTATTTACCATGACAAATCAAAAATCAATGTCGTCAAAATGTATGATGTCCGTGAAATTTGCCGATTTACCACCATTTTTTGATAGTTTTTCTTCTTTTAAGAAATTTGTAAAATGAGTTATCTACCAACAAGATTAAATTTGTATTCGGAAGTATATTCTATTAGTTGTAATAGAACTGTGTTTTCTAGATAAAAAAATGTTTTCATACATAAAAAAATTAAAAATAAAAAAAAAACATTAACACCAATAGGTTCATTCCTCTCTTCTCTCAGAATCTAAAAAAAATGTCCCGACCTTATTATCTATAATCATAGTCAATACTCGAATATAAACATAATTATATTAATATGACAATATGTACACTGTTACCAACATTAACAATGATATGCGGTTGGTGAATCTTGCAGAACAAATAGCAATCAATGCACTTACAGTTCAATGTTGCAGACTATATACATCGCAAAAATACATATATTTTAAATTTGTTCATATAAATATTATAAACATAGATATAGGCGAACGTTTAGTTTAGAATATGCAAATATATTTTATTTTAAGAATGTACTAATTTAATTGTAGTTGAACTTTTTAAGTATTTTGTTAATTTTTATTTTTCGTGAGTGTTTAGGCCGTACCCAAGCAGGGATATGGATACCGTGCACGACATTGACTACACATATAATTATATAAATTCGTATATCTAAATATAATAAAAACATATATATTCAATTCAATTATAATATTATAATTAAACTATAATAAATAGTATATGATTATTTTTTTTTTTTTTTTTTTTTGAAATATGAAATAATATTTTAATTATATAGATTTAGAGACAATCAAAAAATTTTATTCGATAAATTCGTGTGAGTATTCTTAATCCAATAGCTGAAACTGTATTTAAATATTAATATTGATAGTATATATTTATAATTTATAATTATTTATAGACTTGTAGGTATTAACTATTAATATTTTACGATTTATAGTTGTTAACAACTGTTTGCGCTTTAATCGACAGTGACTTTGTCATCGTAAAATTGTACGCTGCATTACAAAAAATATGGGATGGAGAAAAATGGATAGATGGAATTACTATTTGGCCAAAATCTATTTATAATAAGATATATGTAATTTAAATAATATATAATATGTATAATGGTATATGCCGTACAAAATTCAAATCATTAACGGGCGCCCAATATAAAACTTGATAATAATATACAAAAAATGGCAATATAACACGTGTAACAATGACTAAATATTAACATACAATTATAATTCATAATATTATATACCCGTACAATATGAATCACGATGGCAGCCAGATGTAGCGGACAGTCCAAACACGATATTCACGACCAAAACAGTACAAATTGACAATGTCTGTTGATTCACATCGTACACCATAACGTCCGTTATATAGCGAACACTTTGCAATGCACATCGAAAAAACTTAAAAGCAAGACCGTAGTCACAAAAATCGACGCGGACTCGCCGAGTCGCTTTGAATACACACTGTGGCCACACGGGTGGCGATCGACGCTCGGTACGAACAGCGACCGGTTGTCCGTTGTAGTGAACCTACACGTAACACGTTCTACGTTAATATAACGAAATCAGGTCCACTGCGTTTCGGTTGACTTCGGGTAGGTGTTTTAGTTGAAATAAATATAATACTCAATAAAGTTACGAGTATTTATTTATTACACAAAAACAAAAGTTTAAAATGTTAAAGATAAAATGTTAAACTCTATCTGAGAATAAATATATAATTATTATTAACAAGAGCGACGTGACGTCTGTATGAAACAAAAATATAGTCTATTCTAATTCTAAAACATTCCATCACTTATACTTATAGCTACTCTACCCGGATTTGGAGGAAATTTAAAAAGGACCGAAGTTATTTACGTCGTTAGGTGGTTGTCCTTTGTAATTCTTCGAATTGTATACAAAAATGTAACAAAAATATGTTTTTCTAGGTCGCTGGCTTACACTTCGAGTTCATATACCCTTTGTAATTTATTACATTGTTTACCAGATACATTGAAAAACACCAAATACTAGTTATATAAAAAAATAAGTAGTAAACTCCGGTTTACTACACCGTGCAAAAGCTCGCGATAACAGCGGTCATTAATTTTCATTGAAGTTCGAACAACAACTGTATATTAACCTACTTCTGTTTATTATAGACAAGCAATGAGGACAAATAATTTAAATGCACTGTCAACCATAAATGGAACCGTGTAAAATAGAAAAAAGTGGGATGGTCTTCTGGATGTTCCTTCTTCGTGCCAATGGTCTTCGGAGAAATTAGTGGTTTATTATAATTAAGATTTGAATACAATGATATTGCATTAGAAAATACAATATAATATACTAGTAGATCGTTCCATAAGTTTACAACGTGTGAAAACTACCTATGAGAAAACTCAAAAAAAATTTTAAGTACCTACGTTCAATATTATATTAGTTATCATAAAAAACGTAAAATCAATTTCTTCAAAATTACGATTTTTGTAAATTTGACGTTTTTCCGTCACTTCTTCCAAAGAAAAACTATTGAGAAATTCGAAAAATTAGCTGAATAAAGTACCAACTAGACGCAATTTTTTACCAAAAGTTTACCACATTTGTGGTAATCGGACCATTATTTCTACCTGAAAAAATGTCTTCAGACATAAAAAAAAATATTATAATATTCAATTATACAAAAGTATTCAAATTTTAGGAGCTTATAATAAAAAAATTGTCAACTACCGGTTTAAAAATATTTTAAAAATGAATTAAGTAGTGTTTAATTAGACTTCAATAAAATTTTCAGATCGATAAACCAAAAATTGTAGGATATATTAAACATTTTTTTCAAAAAAGTGTAAACCTCAATACTTAAACACATAATAAATCAATCAATTCCAAATTTTCCGCCATTTTTCGGTAGTTTTCTTTTCCCAAGGAAAAACTTTTGAGCAATTCGAAAAATGAGCTAAATCAATTACCAACTAGATACAATTTTTCACCGAAAGCATACCTATTCCATTATTTTTTTACCCAAAAAAAATGTTTTCATACAAAAAAAAAAGACATCTTTGTCCAATAACCAATACATTCTTCACTAATCGCTTTACTCCGAATCTAAAATGGAAGGAATATATGTATCGATACGATAAGAGGACAAAGTTGGAAGACCTATAAATTATCACTGCCTAAAATAAAGGAATGAGGTAGTTAAAAGTAATTCAAAAGTAGAGACATGAGATTTACACACAGAAAGGAAATATTAAGGGGACTTAAATGGCATAAAATAGTAAGATGAAATCAATCGTCAGTAGAGAAAATATTTGCTCACAATATCTCCATAGTTAAGAGTGACTTAAGTCTAGATTTCATCTAGATATAAGGTAAAAGATGATTCAATATCATACAGATAATACTCATATACTTTTATGCAAATAGTCTCAACATTGGTCGCAGTAAGAAGTAAAGAGTAAATGTGTTTGTATCGCCAAAGCCATGCATGCATTTTTTGCGATAATAGTTATAAACTATTGAAACTTAAATATTGATCTAGTATTGAAATGTGAGCTAGTCACTCGTTATGATAGTAATAAAAAACTAATAGGTATTATTTTAAATTTTATAATAAAGCAATAACATCATGTGCCATACAGACTGATTACGAACGTCATCAAATATCTAATCACACTATAGAATAATAATTTACATTTCACCATTACCAAATAATCACGAGTATGGAGCGAATTTTTAAGTTTTTACATATTTTAATGATTTTATGCATTTAAATGGAAATCAGAAATGTAGACGATTTGTTGATTATAGAATTTCAAGGTAAAAATGTTTTTTGCATATTAGTGAATATTTTGAAGGTTAAAGAATGGTGTAACTCATTTTACATAAAATAGAATATATTCCATGATTATTTATACATTTTTATTAAATTTTTATTTATTTCAAGTGAGATTGTTTAAAAATCATTAAATTTAATATTATATAAAGAAATGGTATGCATTAATATCATTAATAAACTCAAGATTGAAGATTAAATGTTATTAAATTTGTATTTTATTGCATCTATGCAAATGTATAACTTCATAAATTTATTTTGCATATTGGATTTCCGAAAATATTTTTATGTTAAAGAAATTTTTGAGTATATTTTATAAATCTTTAATGGACAATTTGATAGCATATTTTATAGTTTTGTTAGTGCATATTAGCATCATATTTTGAATTGTTAAAATCCTAAAAATCCGCTCTATAGTTATGTTACACTTTTCTCTAAGTTACACTTTCGCGTTTCATAGAAAATAAAATGCATTATGTGAACATTTTCATTATTGCCATAACTCCTTAATAAATAGCCACTTCCAATCTCTTTATCACACTTATATTAGATTTAGAGTGTAAAATTGATTTTAATGATTTTCATAAGTAAAACAAATTAACATAGTAATAAATTTATGTATTTTATACTAGTTGGTCGTATATTATTGTCATCAGCAGAAATAACATATAATATTAATCGTATGTATTATATTAATTATAGTTGACAATGTAAATAATCTAAATATTAATTCAAATAATAATTATTGTATTTTAATTTATATGTTACTGGATATGTGAACCATATTAAAAATAACAAATGCTAATAATAATTTACTAGATATTAAAATAGGTACATTATAAAATAGCATATGATATTATGATTATTATAATTTAATTAAGTAATAGACACTGATATAATATTCTATTATTGAAAAACAAAATCATTTAATGTAAATGTTTTATTTTATTTAATGTCAGTTAAGTTTCGGTCTTTTTGTGGACTTACTCCGCACCCATTGCCCGAGGGGAAACTCAGCCAATGACCTGCGTGTTGAATCGTATAGTACCATTGATTATAGAATAGACTTTTAAGCCCACCGCACACGACGCTTATTTTTCTGCTGGGTTCCTTGCATGGTGCTGTGATGGAAACTGTGCTGGTTTTGGTGATTGAAAATGACGTCACTGCGGGTTTAGTTACATGAATGCATGCTGGATTTTATGATAGAACATGTGCTATTTTTTGTGAATGTTTCTTTGATAAATTTGTACATGAACCAATCAGAAAATAGTTCTTATCATGTGGGTAATATTATCACAGAATATTTTTATATTTTATATCATCACTACCACACAATTAGTACACAACGGAATTACTATTACTATAATTTACATAGTTAGTTTTTTAATTATTCTGTGACACAACCATATACAGGTATTTATATGCATAATAATGAACGGTTCAATATGCAGAATTATAAATCTGAAAAGTTGTCAAATAACTAAATAGAAGCATTAATTGACGTATATAAAGACGAACATATAAAAGTTGTATTAATTTATCATTTGAACCGATTTATTTATTATGATAAAACTGATAAGTTATCAGTAATAATTAATGAACCATCTCAAAATCCATCCTAGTAACACGCTACGTGTGATGCCACATCGCACGCCGGACTCATCACATAAACCAATTCAATAACCCGCAGAATAACAATCCAGCAGCAAAACATATGTCGTGTGCACTGAGCTTTAGACTATAGTTTATTCTATAATCAATGGTAGTACCTACGGTATATCGCGGTTGGTCGAACATGCAGGTTTTGATTTTAAAAGAATTGGGAAAATTGAAGAAATGTTTTGATTTATGGCACGAGATATATATATATATATAACTGTGTGTATTACATTAAAAATAAAAACAAACACGTTATGAGGGAGAAAATATTATACTTGTCGTATTTGACGATTCTTATGTATACTGTTGAACTTGTTGAATGATTGTTTTCCGATGGTAAACCGCCCGCCGGTAAACCCATTATCGTCCTCCTAGTCCATCATTTTGGTGGTAGGACAAATTATAATATTTAGTGGTTGCCGTTTAAAATTTACAAGTAAAGTTTATTGTTCGCATGTGTACTTGTACCACGATGCTAGCACGCTGCTAGAAATAAATTTATATTCGATTTTTGTGGAAATAGAAATACGAACAAAGATAACTAAAATCCCACGAAATAAATTGATAAAAGATCATTTATTTTCAAATTAAAATTTATTCATTTTCAATTATAAATTACTAGTTATTACTAATAATTGATTACTGATTAGTAGATTAGTAGACGACGCCAAGGAGGGTAACGACGGGTACCAGCAACGAGCAGAGTTATGCGCATGCATAATATTGATAATATAGATTAATTAGACTTATTAGTATATGTAAGAAAGTTAGATTTTTAATATTTTAGATAATACTTTCGTTTTCAAGGTTGGTGTCGTATTTCTAAATAATCCAAAATTCTTATAATTTTTTAAAATACTGTATACATCATTATTACTAATTATAATCCATCAATTGGTCTGGAAGGACACATTATTTTACTTATTCAGATCAGTGTATTATATTCATTAACGTTAAATTCATATCTATATAATATTTATTTTTATATGTTGGTAAGAATGCGTAATAAAAATTTGAAATTATTTTTCTTATCAAAATTCGAGAAGACTAACCCGATTTCGTTGTTGAACTTGTATTTATTATTATCATCACGAGGCACTTTTAATTAACACCTTGTCATCGTTGTTAGTGGTGGGAAAGTGCAGTATATTTATTGTGCGGGACGTACATTATTTTGGCCATGGATACACTGCGAGCTCGCACTGGTGTCCGACAACGGTAGCCACCCGCACCCATGGCCTATGTTTTAATTAATTATTTATATTTATAATCATTTTTATCGAAATGTAACGAACAAACAACAGCTATACACATTTGTGAATAGTTATTTAATATAATACAATACACATAAAGGTACCTATTTATTATTATTTAAAATATATTCACCATTTTCAACATTTAATTTTTCTATATTTGATACTTTTTTAATTTGGTCGATCCATTTATCACGTAAAATTTCATCTTTAGGGAATTTATGTAAATGTACATTTTTATTATTAACAATATCTTTACGTCTACTGCCACTGAGACAACCACTGTATATGCAAAAAGGCATTTTAAGTTATAAATATTAAACTAGAAGAAAACAATAAGTACAATGTAGTAAAAAATTATTGAGTTTAGAATTAAAGTAAACAGAAAAAAACAAAAAGACGCCAACATTTTTTTATGATAACATTGATTATGATAAACGGAGAAAATGCTTTGATTGCCATGGTTACCATGATGATTCGCCATGATGCGCAAATTTATACAAAACGCATCGGTTGTTGTCATACCTATCTATTTTGTCATGGTAGATAGTAGTTTTTTATAATAGAAATTTGATATTAAGAAGAAATGTAGATATAATATAATTATTAATAAACATATTATTTATTAGAACAAACCAGTGTTTTGCGTAAGTATTTTTTAAAAGTATATAAATTACGTAAATTATGTAAATGGTAAATTATATATTATATTAAGAATAAAAAGTTATCTCAATTTTTCAATTTTTAATATAACTAATCTAATATTATGTTCTTCACTAAATATGTAGTTACGAATCAACATGTTCAGTAATGTTTACAGTTAGATATAATGATTTAGTACATTTCTGTGACTCACGATCGCGAGTTCATGCTCAGCAGCAGCAAATGGATATCCCATGTCGATATTATACGTATTTAACATTTTGACCAATATGAGAGCAATATTTATAAATTATTCATTTGTGGTGTTTCTCTATAATATTGACTTTGGATTATAGTTTATCAACAATCGCTCATTTTTATTGTCGTAGTTGTGTGAATATGTCGTACTGGTTTATTATTTTATTTTCATCTAATAAGTTAAAATTTTAAAATAATTTTAATGAATATAATTATATTATATAATTACACGAAATACATATATATATATATATATTTACATACAGGATATTATGTTAAATTATTGCACAAAAATTAATTTAATTATATTATATTTATATACAAATTTAATAGAAATTATAAAGGAAATTCAAAATAGAAATGAAATTGGACTGAGTAAGTTTTAACATCCCAAATATTAAATTGTATCTTTATTGAAAGAAAATAATTTTAGTGTGAGTTGTATATTTATAAAACTTATTTAAAGATCATGATGCAATTGTGTATAGAAGTAAGTACCTACAATAATAGTGAATAAATATTTTCGAAGACTGGTTAACAAGTAAAAATTTTAAATGTATGATTCAAATCTAATTAGTCACTCAACAGCAAAACAATATTTCGTACATAATATTTAGGTATTGTATAAAATAAGAATAGAAATTTATTCACTTAATCATCTTGGTCTACTGTATAAACTATTTTAATATTTAATATGAATTATTAATATTCAATACAATTTTAAATCATGCAAAATGATATAATATACATCCGAATACAAATTTAAAATTTGTGTATGCAATATAGACCTACTTACTACCTACATGATTTGCACAAACAACATATTATCAAAGATGTATCTTTTATTTTAACTGAAGTCGGATACTTAATAAATGCAACAAGTTTAATATTCTAATAATTTATTTCAAATTAATTATTAAAAATGTAAAAATTATAAAATAGAAGGAATCAGAATAAAATGAATAGTATAACTAGGATAGGAATTGTAAACTGTGCATTTTACCTTAGACTTAAATTTCCATTTACATAAACCATATATTTAATGAGTTTAAGAGACTTATTGATAATAAAATATGCATCTTTGACATTCTTGGCCCCGGACGGGGATCAAAGGTTTAATTTGGCTTAATGAACATCAACAGCTTATTATTTTTCAAATTATTGTTAACTTTTTGTCATATTAGTAATTTTTAGTATTTATCAAAAATATCGTAATAATACCTGTAGATTATTATATTATACTATAATAACATATATATATATATAAATATATAGTATTATATTTCCTATAATATTATTTTCAAATCAACCTCGTTTTTTTTATTAAGTTTTTAATAAAAATTTATGAATTATATATAAATATATCTAATTAATTTATATATATTATACAAGTTATAGAAACCTTAACAAATCTGACTATATACTTTACTATTAAAATTAGAAATTTAAAAATTCGTTAAGTTGATTGATAATGATCGTTTCTCCTTCGTCACTTTTCGCTTCTATCCTGAAAGACAATATTAGTATAATGTTATTGTGTTTCATTATAATTGATATTAGAAAGCAATATAATATTGCATTTGAAAAAAAAACGATTTTGAGCGAAACTCAGTTAGATTAATAGTATTTACTGATAATATTTGTTAATATGCACTTTTTTTATTTATCAAATAATTTGCTACAGACAAAAATATTTATAGAAAAATAATGAAATTCTAGTTCGTCAAAATCATAACAGATTAATAAAACACAACAGTCAAACTTCAATGTAAAATAATAAAAATTGAAAATAACACACATCGTTGTAATTCGCTTCGCTCAGAATTTATAGATATTGAAATCTAAAAATAATATTAAAATTTATTAACAGTTCATTTAAATAAATTTAAAAATAATAATAAACTCATTGTATTTTTATATTAATTTATGTAGAATATGACTGTAAGTAAAATATAAGTAACTGTAAAAATACTTTTATTTGCCCACACATCAATTATTTAAATTGTTTCTTATTGTATGCGTTCAATTACTTTTTTAAATTAAATATGCAAATTAAAATTTCACCCTAAAAGTCATATTTATTTTTTAGTAAATTGTGTATTCTTAATAAATAATATAATAATATATCGATTTTCAGTTTTACAAAAGGAGTTATGTCATTTTTAGATGAAATGTGTCCCTTATTTTTGTTGCCACTTCGAGCACTGAGATAAGTAGATACTGCACGTGTGTTATAGGCACTCAACACTCTGCTATTATGCGTCGTCACGTCGCTCAGAGAATCGAAAATAAACTCCATTTTTTTGTACAACAATTTCATATAATTTTAATTTGTTGGATAAATAAATTAACAAGACACATTTTCGAGAAAATAAAAATTCTCATGGGTCACTTCTGGTTCGAACTATAATTCGGACTCTTGCGTTATTTAATATGACTACAACGACTTTATGTAAAGTGTAAAATTTGGTTTTGATTGTTGAATTGGACTTCAGTGGACTGTATAAATGAAAATTGTGTTTATTATTGAAAAATACTTTATTTTGTCTACCTGTTCTCACATTGGCGTAAGAATGGCAACTAAAACTTTTATCAACTGCCTTCGCGGTCAGCTGTCACAAATTACAATTTATCTTTATAATTTATTACAATAGTAATCGAATAATCGATAACTAGCTAAGCCTCAACATAAAGTATATAAAAATCAATCTGTGTAAATTACATACACGGTCATTCTTATATGCATGCACTGCGCGTAAGTCAACCAGTAAATTTAAATTGGCCAATAACATATAGAATAACAGTAATCGAAGCGCGTTTTTTGAAATTAACTAATTAGAAGCGACCGGTATTATACATATGTATGGTAATGTTTAAATGCTTTCCGAAGACTAAATTAGGATAGGTTGACCAGGTTAGGGTCTAAGAGAAAGACAGAGGCGGCATACAATTCTCAGATTGAAGTCGCAAACGGTTAGGTTAAGCTTTTCAACATATTAAAACCATGCTACTTTCAAATATAATAATATTGTATATTTGCATAATACAGTAATATAAAAAGGCCAAACGATCGGTTATATGTATATCGCATTAAGTTGGGTACGTTAAAATAAAAATTGTTTGAATTGAGAATTTACGATATTACGTCCATTTACGATTTACGTTTTACACCACGGTTCAGTAGAGCCTCCTCCACGGCTACCGGTAGATGTCGCTGGGACACTGGTTTTCGTGTATGTGTTGTTGTTCAGCTGCAGCAGTATTTCGTCAACTTGTCATTGATTATTTGGCCCAGTATGAAACTTTGAACTTTTTTCCGAAAATGCTTAATATTTCCAGCAATTTTAAATTTACTGCTTTGAAAATTTTATCGAAGTCTAATCATATACTACTTAATCTTTTTACAAAATATTTTAAAAATCATTACTGACAATTTTTTTTTATAGACTTTTAAAGTTAAAATTCCCGAAAGTCGGCAAAATAACGGTTTCATTATATTATTTTTTTTAATTTTGGAATAACTAATTGAGTTTTGATCATAAGGAATTGAAACTTTTTTTGAGCATCAACAAAAGTGTTATACATTATAGAAAAAAAATTTGAAACGATTGGTTTATTTTCTGATTAAATATTGAGCTTTTAACTTTTTTCCTAAAATGTTTAATATTTCCTGTAATTTTAGGTTTTTTGATTTGAAAATTTTATCAGAGTCTAATCATATAGAACCTTATCTTTTTACAAAACATTTTCAAAATCGTGACTGACTATATTCTTTTGTCATTGAATAATCAATAATCATTTTTGGCCAAAAAATTGATCCGACTAGATGAAATTTGGTATGGAAAAGGTATTCTATTTGTGATCATCGGACCATTATTTCTACCCGAAAAAATGTTTTCATAGTTCAAAAAAAAAAATATAAAGCCTATAAAAAAAAAATTGTCAGTCACGATTTTTAAAATATTTGTTAAAAATATTAAGTAGTATATTTTAAGGCTTCTATAATATTTTCAAACCGATAAACCCAAAATTGTAGGTAATATTAATTTTTTTTGTAAAAAAGTTCATAAATCTATATTAGGTCAAATAATCAACTAATCTATTCTATAATTTTACCACACTTGTATATTACCTATGTTAGTACTCAAAAAAATTCAAACTTAAGTCCCTACGATTAAAACTCAATTAGTTATTTCAAAATAAAAAATAAAGAATTACGGTAATCGAAATTTTGCCCATTTTTTGCCATTTTTGGTAGTTTTCCTTCTTCTAGGAAAAACTTTTAAGAAATACGAAAAATGAACATTATAAAATACTAACTAGACGTGATTTGTTACAGAAAGCATATCCTACTTGTTGTAATCGGACAATTATTTCTACATGAAAAAATGTTTTCATACATATAAAAAAAAAACATTTACTATATTTTAAATTAAATATATTAAAAAAAAAATTTGAAAAAATATAAAAATAATTGTATAAACAAATATTTATTATATTTTTTTAAAAAAAGTTATTGACGGCTACAAATATAAATAGAATGCAATTATATCGTTGATTTTTGTATTTTTGTTTTAAATTTTTGCGTTATAGTATTCATAAAACCCAATGAAAATTTGTATAAATATTGGTTAAGAACCGAAAGAAGGTGTAAGTAATTCAAAGTTAATAATATTGACATAATGCATATAATTAATATATGTATGTAATATTGGAATCGTTAATTACTTAATATTATGACAGCTTTGGACTGTTTAATATGATATTTTAATATAATTGTTTGAATATATTTTCATATATTTTAATTTTCTACTAATTCTCAATTATTAATTCAAAATAAACTATATATTTCAATAATTTATATTAGTATTTGCTATATATTATTAATTCAACATTTGTGAGATTTATTAAAATATTATTTTTACAACATTTTTATAATATAAAACATTTTGTTAAAATTATTTAAATTAGTATATGACTGTGGTAAGTGTATTATGTACTTACGTTATATTTTTATGTTCATTTAAAGATATAATTAAATAATTATTTAGAAAAATAACAATTTCAAATAACTATGGTGATGTGATTATTATTTGATGAATTTAATTATAGTATAACTTATTGATATTTAAATTTCTTTTTTATGCAAAAATATGCAATTTACTAAAAAAATATCCATAATTTAATATAATTAAAACGCAACATTGCGCGTGTTCCTGAATTAAACATTTAATAAAGGTATTATATTTTTTCACATAAACCTTTGAATTGTATTCGTATTCATTTTAAAATTAATTAAAACTATAAATTGTTTATAATTCTTAGTGACAAATGGTACGTATATTGTAATAATAATAAGAAAAAATTTATATATTTAATAGTAACATTTCTATAAATATAAGAATAATAAGTACCTATATCAGCTAAAAAGATTAAAAGATAAAAATGGAAGGGGAAAGCAAACACCCACCAATTCAATTTTTAGGGAATTTTGTTTAAATTTTAAATTATTTTATTAATTTATTAATATTTTAGAACACCATTTTTAGGCTTTTCGTGTATTTTTTAAAATGTTAAGGTTAAGAAAGTAGTTAAATTAACTAGAAAATAGTGTTGATGCACATTCAGTCCAAATATTATCAAGAGAAGATCTGTGTGTTGACTTTTTTGTGAAATGTAAAATGGAGTTATGAGTTGAAAAATATTGTTTTGAACTATTTGAATTTTTGTTGTGGGACGTAGGTGATAAACAAATAACGACTCACAACGCAGTTATTTATTAAAACTGTTAAAATAAAAATTAAATTACTAGAAAGAAAATATTTATTTAAATACATAAAAAAAACAACAACGTTCTTAAAACAACACAGTTTAAACATGCGACAATTAATTGTCATTATAAATAATTAATGGTTTTAAATAAAACAATCGCACACAAAACGTAAACGTTGCACAGCGTTGTTCACAAGTTGGTTCACGATAAACGAAAGTAGGTAGCTCATTGATCAAAACTGCCTACATACCGATTTAGCTTAAACCGGTATTTTCATAAAGTGAGTAGACCCGTGTTTGAATATAAAGTCGACCAATTTGAAAGTCGTCAGCTGTCGGAGGGGACAGGTGAGATATGAACTATCGTTATACATTTGATTTAAATTTGATATTATAATAGCTCCCAAGATTTAAATTCCGTATATCCATATGGGTTATAAGTTTTATTTATAGTGTAAGCTTTGTGTGAAGTATAATAATATAATATAAAGTTGCGGTAAAGAAATATTTTAAGAATATGCCATCCAGGTTCATACTGTTAAAAGTAATTATTGTTCTAATATTAATATGATGTGCCTATGTGAAAAGTTAAGCAATACGGATTTTTAGATATTGTATGTTTATCAAAATTAAAAAAAAAAAAACATTATTGTAGAAACAATACATTCTTCGCTTCGATGGAATTAAAAATCTATTGATGTAATACCAAAATTAGCAGTGCATTCTATAAGTATTTTTTTATTGCTATAAATGCATAATAATATTATAAATGATATATAATTTGTATTTTTTTTTTTTTATAAGTTCTTATAGCTGGATATGGAAAATATAGCGGTAAGAGAATATGTTAATGCATTATGTGTTATGAAATAGGATATAATTTTTAATATAATTTTATATAGAAATAATTGGTTTATTAACTTTGTAATTTATATGTATTAGAATTAATTATCTTCAAAAAGCATTTATTATGCCTACATTTTATTTAAATTAAAAAAAAAAAATATATATATATAAATATAATAATACGACTGTGACATTAAATAGATAAATATAAAAAAAAATATTGAAATAGTTGTAAGAGAACAAGACTTGAATGATGAAATATTATTATTGTATTTATGGGTGAAAAATAAAATAAACTAAGATTCTATATTCCTAAGTTATTATGACATAATCTATATTCTAGACTAGTAGTTCTCGAACTTTATTTTCATATCGCGGCACAATAATATTAGTTTTTAAATGTTGCGGCACACTTTCAATAAACATGGTGCATTTGTCGATTTTGAGCCTAGACTTATAATTAATACTATAAATCAAGTAAATCGTATAATTTTTTTCTCAGCACACCTTTTGGGAAACACTATTCTGGACCATACTGTCTACAAATTAAACTCTAGACTTTAAATGCGTACTTCTTTTACACACGTTCCAGTGTACGTACATAAAATGACTATTTCCGTTCGCTGTAAACGGTCCTTAAACGTTTCACATTGGTTACAGTGGTTGTATATTTTGTGGTTCTTGATACCCATTATCAATGTATTTTCATTGATGTTATTTATTTATTATTAATATTTGCTTTGTATCATGTGTTATATATATAATATAAAATAACGATTATATGTTTCTAAAATAATAACAACTGCTGTTGTTATTCAACCCCCCAGACAGCCACACCGAAATATATAATGTTTCGGAAATGTTATATGGTGGTTAAGTTTGAAATATTTAAAATATAACCTTATGATAATGTTTTGGTAATTTTATTATATTAATATTATATTTTACATATTAATTCAACATTAAACATATGCATTTTTTTAAATATTAAAATTTTCATTTTACTGGAATATTTAAATAATTACAATATAATTGTATTTGATAATTTTTAATGATATTTTTCTTAAAATATTTTCAGAATATTTCCCATACTATATTTTTGATATTTTATTTTGCCTATAATAGATTAAATATTTCAATCATAGTATTTGAGTTGAAAAGCAGAAAAAAATAAGGAACAACAAAATATTGTTATAGGTACATTCTAAAGTTTATACATAATAATTTATTTACTTTTTAGATAATCGATTTACGTCGACATTTGGTTAGGTTAGGTTTTGAAATGGTTTCATGCAAATTTTTTTTTAAATTTTATTTATTTTTTGTTAATGTCTGAAAGCACGACTTTGGGTAGAAATAATGGTTCGATTGCCACAAATAGGGTATGTTTTCGCCCTTTCGGTAGAAAATTGCGCCTAGTTGGTACTTTAAATAATTATTTAGCTCATTTTCTTAAAATGATATATAGAAATTCTTCAATTTTCCTGGGGGAGAAAAACTACTAAAAAGGGTGGAAAATCGCCAAAATTTACGGATTTCGTAAATTGATAAATTTACGTATGATAATTGTTAAATGATAACTAATGCAATTTTGAACATAAGTTATGAGTTTTCTCATAGGTAGTTTACATACGTTAGGTTAGTAATATATTGAGTTAACATGAGTACCTACGCGGCTACGCATAACGTATAATTTATAAATCCATATTATATTATATACTAATATACTATATTATACTATTTAAATATAATACGTATATTACTATATAGTAGGTATCACATAATAAATAAAACACATATTGTTATAAATGTACAAGAAAACAATATAATAAATCTCATTAGGTTGACAGATGAACGTGCAAAATAATATATGATTATTATTATAGATAATAAGGTATATCATGAATGACACGTGTAGCTATAATTATTATTTTTATACTGTGAAATGTGAATTGTGATGTGTATTATTGTGTGTCCGGATCATACGCGCGTTTTTCCACGTGTGTTCGCACTTCGCAACGAACCCGCGCGTTTATTCCTAGCCATAGACCAACACAATATTATTGATATAATGATATACTATAATTTATAGATCTATAAATATAATCTATAATATGGTTATACAATATACACTATACTGCAGTACCGCACGTGCGCACTACAAGAGTTGAACGGTTATGTTATTTGCTGTTTATGTTATGTTCATTGTTTGCCGACTACATTAAAACATTCATGCGACAAGCTTTAAAATTTGTTTATTGTTTTATTTTGATTAATAATTTTATGTACCAACGTAGTGGCTAATATAATTTTATTATTAATTATAACGGTTGTTCGACTGGTAAGTTTTGACTTGTATTTAATTCAAATTTTCTATTTTGATATGCCATATATATCTACTTTACGTGCTACGTGAAAGTTAAAACAAACATGGCTGCATCTGCATCTATAAGATCTACTCTTTCACATATTTATGCCTATCTATACTTAATTAAAGTAAATTAATTAAATTATAAAATAAGAACATAATATTATATTATTATTCAAGTAATTTTATTTTTGAATTCCCCTTTTGTGCAGACGACAATTCTTAAATACAGAAAAAGATTTGCCATATTGATATTTTATTAACATGGGATTCTTAAGTTAGAAAAAAGCTAAAATATAAAATGTTTGTATGCACAAAAACTAATAATATTTTATTAACATTCTCTAAAAAAATATACCAAAATATGTTTATGGCAACATGTATAGGTATTAATAATTTGATTTTATAGTTTATATTAATAATGTAGGTATTAAATTAAAAGATTTTTTTTGAAATTTATATTTCTTAACTATAATCATTATTCTTAATTTATCATTTATTTCTAAACATATTATGTTATTTTAAATTAAAACTAAAAATAACTAATTATTTCTTGTTAAGAATAATATTACTAAATTATGTGCTTGGCCAATTATATCTAAAAATGCAAAAAAATGTATAGAAAAGAAAGATTATCCAAATAGAGAAAACTATGAATGGCTCCCTGCAAGAGTACTTGGACGGCAATATGGTAATTATAAATACTTATTATTCAGTTAGAATATTTATACTAATATCAATAGTAATATATTTTTAAGGAACATTGGAAGAAGCTCGTTTAAAATCAAAGATGGCACAATTTGTATCGGATTTATCATCTAACGATAACGAAGATATAATTCCAGATAAAAAAAGAATTAAGCACAAAATTGAAAGTCCTCCTTTGTTAAAGCCAAGTAATTTATTTTTGTTTTATATTATTTATTTCAATGATTAATTTCTTTGATTTTAAATCACATTTTATTATATATTTTTAGGTAAATTAAGAAAAACTATTAAGCAAAATGAATATCATTATAGTATTATTGAATCAGATATTGGCGAAGATGATTCTGACAAAGATCCAGACTATCAACAACCCACTATAATAAATGGTAATTGTTTATTGTTAATTTAAAAATTAGAATTTACCTTTGTAATTGGATTTAATATTACTATTATACAATATATATTACTACCTATTTTAATAATGAAAATTATATGTAAATATGTTTATAGTTCCATCAATATCAGCAAATGTCAACCAAGATGGAATATATGAATGTAAAATGACTGATACTGGTATGTTTTCTTATATACATTAACAAGTTTTTTTTAGCCTAAACTACATTTAAATACCTATATAATTTTTTTTTTTTTCTAAATTATTAATTACTAACATTAATACATGCGGGTGCAAATTAAATTATATAAGTAATTAATAAATAAGTAAATTACTATTTATATTTTATATTACCTATTGAAAAAAAATATTTTAGTGTTGAAATTTTATTGCAATAATAATTACTTGTACATTATTATTATTATTATTTTTTTATATATTATAACCTTAATAATCCTTTTTATATTGAGTAACTTTTCATTATGTTTAAGATTAAGATTGTGTATAATTCATCTACAAAACTTATTATATGTATGAAATCATTTATAATAAGATTGAATAATATATACATTTGTTAATAGTTTTGTTGTTATCGCCAAATATGAGACGAACTAAGAAAACTAGTTATACTTTGAATTCTCCAATAGGAAAAATTCTAGTAGAAGATACAACTATACCACACAAGTCTTTACAACAATTTCATGAAAATACTAATGTTATGACATCATCTTCATAACATAATACCGCAGCTGTGATAACAGCCGTTTCAGCAATAAAAAATTTGTTTCCATCATTTGAACAGTCTGCTTCTATCGAATTTCTAGGTAAAACATTAAACTAACTGTACTAATTTAATTTACATAATCTTTTATTTTTATTACAGATTCTACTCCTCAACTCATTCTATCGTCATCAGGAGGGGAAAGAAAAAATTGTGTTATGACTGATAGAGGTATATTTTCCTATACTTGCTATAGGTGTTTAACTATAGTTATTAGTTATTACTCTTGAATATAATATGTATATTTTACATACACAATAGATGGGTCTTATCTAAAAAATTTATTTGTTTTTCAGATTTTAAAAACTTTGTTATTAGTTCATTAACTAAAATAAAACATGAAATATCTGAAATACGTTCAATTGGAAGTTCTACACATATAAAATTGGATGAATATGTTAATAACTCTGGAAAAATAACAGCTAATCAATTATCAGTAGAATTAGTAAATGGATATAGTTTGGATGATTTTTTCCCAATTGATAATAACAAAGATTTAAACATATTAAATGATAAACTAAAATTTGATAAACAACTAAGATTAAATTTGGTGAATCTACATAAACAATTATTTATATTATATTACTTAGTATAGTAATAAAGCTTATTATTCTATTGAATAATTCTGTTTTGGTTTACATTTTTACAGGTAAAACAGTTATCATTGCTTGTGGGTACTAAAGATATTGGAGACAGTGTACGTAGACTGATGGGACGTATGTTTCATGATAATCTTTTAACTGAATACTCCCTTCAAGGGAAAAAAAAAAAAAAATTTTCAAGTCTTCCTATTTATCAGTTATTATTAGGTGTGTTTAATGTTTATCATCATTATTGTCTTTCAATCACTATCTATTATATAGAATGGGCTATCCAAGTATTACACCACCATAAAAATTTCAATTATCTCCTTTTGTTCACTTGTCCCAGCTTACAAATATCATTTCTTATTCTATCTACATTTTTTCACTCTCTACATTTATTTCCATAACAAATTAACAACTTTAACTGTTAAATTTATTTTCTCCAAATGTGTAATTTATCTTCATCCATTTGATTCATTCTTTCCATAATTATTGATGAAAATTCTACAATGATATTTATATATTTATTTTTTATTCTGTCCTCACTAATCATTTACATAGCATTACATTATACATAACATTGTCAGTACCCTTCCATTTTCTTATCTATTTCCCAAACTTACAATTTACAAAACTTTTTAATATGCTATTATATACATTTTATTATAATTGTAATAAAATGTATGTATTTTTAAGTTTTAATATAATTTTAATTTAAATATATTTATAACCATTTTATGTAATTGTTTTTTTTTCCTGTTATTAATAATAGATGCATTAAGAATTCATCAAAAATACAAAGATAAAATAAACAAAGATATTAATGATCCTCTAGCAAATCAAAGTTTAGAATTTTACAGTTGGCTGAAAAAAAAACAAAGACAATGTACTGCTTATCGATTAATTAAATATAATATTCTGTATACAAAAATTTAATAAAACTTGATATTAAGATAATAACTGTTTATTTATTTCTATATTTCTATGGACTGTAATAGAGTAAGCATAATATTATACTCATATATAGTAAAATATAGTTAATTTGTAATTTTATGTTAACTATAAATTTGAGATATAATTATTAATTATATTGGTAAATATTATTTACTAAATAAGAATACCCAAATAATATTTTTTAAATATAAATTACAATTAGAAAGTACTTTACAATAATATTAAATTAACATTTTTAATTATTTAAAGTACATTATAATCCTAACATTATACAACATTATAATTGAAACGTTCTAATAACTTTTATATGTAATATTAAAAAAATATTTAAAAGGCGGACAAAACATGATGATATAACATTATAATAACATTCTGTCAATATTACTAGAATTAAATTGTAACATTTTAGAAACATTATATATTACATTTAAAATGTTTTTGAAACATTTGTAGAGCTTTAATTTGCTGTCTGGGGCCAGAGCGCACCCTTTAGTGGGCGAATTAATATCCCCGGGTTTAAAAAACCATTCTCTTTAACAATATAAAAAGTTTGGAGATTTACAATAACAAGTCGTTTACGCAGTTTAACCAGACCATAAAAGGAGCGACATCATTTTGAAACAAAGTACGAAAATAACATTGTAGGTACTGTTATCTAAAGAAGGTCCAATGAGGAGATTTGGTAGTAGTAAAAATTCTTTCTACTCCCTTGGTCTACTAATATAAATACTAGATGTAAACTAATATTCGTAGATTTAGATTTAAACTATATTGTTAATGTCAAGATGTCTGTGCATGTTACTGAAATCTCAGGTAGATATAATAAGTATCTATCTTCAAGTTTTACTTATTATTTTGGCGTGTGATTTTTATGTTATTAAAAAGTCTAATTAAAAAGAATTAAAAAGAACTAATTAATTAAAAAAAAAGTCTTAAAGTTTATTCTATACAACCTCGAAGTAAATTGCAACATCTTACAGTGTCACTGACTTCGTCAATTAACGTAGAACGTGTTACTTGTAGGTTCACTACACAACCAATCATAGCAACGGATTATTATGCACGTACACAGGACATATATAGTGGATACCCGCTTTTAAAATATCAAAATTCTATGGAAAATAATAATATTAATGAATATCTAAAAATATATTTTTTAATAAATTTGTATTTTATTTGAAATAGAAAAAAAATATAAGAGTAAGTATAGTGTTTATATATTATGTTTTTAACAGATTGAAAATAAAGCAAATATATTATCTACTAATGAATTGTATGTTTTAAAAATAACATATATATATAAGTATAAGTAAACTAAATATAGATTGTCTATTATTTGTTTAGCAATAGAGAGATTCAAATGTCTCTATTGTCACATTTAAATTACGATACGAATAACGGATGGTAACAGTTTTTCACTTGTACAGTTGTACTTGAGCTATCGAAACGTGTAGATACCCTAAAGTTAATATTTATGACTATTTATAAATAATGAAAGGTCTTTATAATACTCTTTGGAGATATTAAATGTATAACTAAAGCGTGCGCCAAAAAAATATGTATATCGTTATTTATTAATGTTATACTAAAATTGAATACTATTAATATAAAATGTATGTAAATATTTATTGGAATGATTGATTTATTTTTATAAATAATACATTTTTATTTTTATATTATTATATGAGCAGTTGATATTTTTTGTAAGTTTATATTGTGTTTTTCTATATTATAAAACAAAATAGTACTTATTCAAAATTTTCTCCTAAAAAATAAATATATTATAAATAAGTTGAACAGTTTTAGGTTAGTTTGAAATATGCTTTTTAGTAGTTTTTAGGCGTTTTAAACGCTTATACAAAGTATTTCATTAACCCATGGTATGTAACTCGAAATCTTTTTTTGATCCTGAATGCCACATAGTGAATCTAATCATTATGACTTGACGGTAAATTCAACCTCAAATTGCACAAAAGAGATTGAGCCTTGGTATTGTGAATTTTTGTGTATTTTTTATGTTGACTTTCACATAACATCGAAATCCAAGGGGAAAGATAAAATTAAAAAATTTCGAATTTTGTTAATTTTATATTTAATACATAATTATATTATATTTTTTGTCTTGTTAAAATTTAATTATGGGTTCGACTATAAAACAACCAACGGTGAGCGTAATAAGTCTGATATAGTATTAAGACAGGGAAAATAATAACATATAAAAACAAATACACCTACTAATTATTAAAATAAAAGTGTGAAAAGCGGGAAGGTCGATTTCGGTAGTACCTCCTTGATCTTTCGGTCCTTGGAGAAATAAGTGGTTTATTATGATTAATATCTAAGTGCAGCTAAGTCACTACTTTTAAAACTGCAATCAGTTATCCTAAAATATTTTATTCAAATTCATGGCAACCGTAATTTCGCAGTTTTGGTACTTTTTCATATCCCAAGGAGACATTTGAGAAATTCAAAAAATGAGTGAAATAAAGTATCGAAACTAACACATGAATACCCTACTTGCGGATCAATATTTTTTCTTTTCAAAAAATTGTTTTCAGATTTTTAAAAAACAATAATTAAACACAAATGTGAAATATTAATTTTTGAAAGCGTTAAAAAAAATTGAATAACGATTTTCTAATTTTTTTGTAGTATTCTAGAGTATGTCACAAAACAAAATTTAAGCTAAAATATTATTAATCGAAATATTTATACGTTAAAACTTAAAATAAAATCATAAAAATATCATAATTTTAATTTCTATATAATATTCAAATTATTAATCCCAAATTTTAGGAAATAATAAACATTTTTGAATAAAATTCAATGCTTCAAATTTATTCAAAAATTGGCTTATCGGTTCCAAATAAAATTTCAATTATATACATTCAATGTAACATTAGTTGCGGTGAAAATGTTTCAATAAATCAGATTTTCAAAAATTAAAATAGGTAGATATAATAACGTTTTAACAGAAACAATCACAGTTGACATCCACTATAAATTGAATAAAATATTATGCTCTTATTACTTATTTTATAATTAACATAATTTTTAACAACAAATCATAAATTTAAATAACTTAGATGCTATTAAAAGTAAGTAAATAATTGGTTTTCTTTCATTTAGAAATATTTAATGATTTATATTTTATAAATGGTGGTGTCCTCGACGCATGTACCTATAGATTATTGTAATATCTCTGTAAATAATTCAAATTTCGAAATGGTTTTTTTTTTTAAAGATTATTTAGGTAATTTTAGTAATTTCATCATCCTATAGATACAAGGATGTGATCAGATAAATCCTATATAAAATTTTCGCAAATTTTATCTCTCAACAATGAACGTTATTCTTCTTTTGATTTAAGCACCTACAAGTAATACAGTAACAAAATATTTTATTAGGGAATTTACTAGGAACTTAATGTGGGAGTTTACAATTACCCATGGTGACACGGATGAGGATATGTTCTTTTATTTATTTATTTATGTATAATATACGGGTGTTAGCCCTTTAACAATTAGAATATTTATAAGTACAGTAAAAATCATTAATAACATAAATGGTTACAAAAAAAGAAATAATAATAACATGTTTGTAGTGAATAAAAAATGTAATAAAATATAATAATAATAAATTATATAAGATAATTTGAATTTAAATTTAAAGCCAAATAAACATTCTGTCTGAATACAAAACGCGACATAGAAAAAAAATTATATGATCCATAATACTGTTAGCCAAAGATAGAGCTCTTGGAAAAAACGAGGAGGAAGTATAAATATTTGATTAAAACTCCTGTAAAAAATTGTCTAGAGTGCCTGCAATCAGTAGGATTGAAATGTTTATTCAATTGTTTAGTTTTACCAAAGTTATAATATTATCTGTAGGCATGTAGGTAAAATAATTATTAAAACATCTTCTGCGATCAATGTGATCAGAATATTGTAGACAGTAGTAATTATGACTACAATAAGAGTAGTGATAAAATTCAAAATGTGTCAAAATAGAAATATATCTAATTTATATTACATAAAATTCTAAACATATTATTTATATAAACGTAATATATTATTAAAATTATAATTCTGATCATAACTGGTAGTCACTTATCATATTCACATAATAACTAGGTCAATCTGTTATTTTAGATATATGTGTTAATTATGACTTTGTCATTTCTACAATTATTTAATTATACATACACATTATGTATACGCATCTGTATATTAATCCCTATTCATTCCTGCAAAACTATTAAATGAGTAGTCAATAATTTAAATTATGAACAGGAAATTATTATTTAATCAAAATACCTAATAACTTATGGAAAGTATAATAATTAATAGGTACCCCTACAAAACATAGTCATTTGATAATATTGTTAGTTAATTAAGTAACATAAATTTACTTTTTGATAATTCATTATTTTAACTTTGAGAGCATATGTCATATTCAGAAATAAATTTCAATTATATCCTTCTTAATATAGTTTATTATGTTATTCTTCATATATATATATATATAATAAAAATAAATTTGAATCTGTTAAATATTATTACTTAATTATTTTTATCTTAGTAATATCTTCAAATTGTTTATATTTATTATTTTCTTATAGATTATGTTTTGTCGTCTAATGGTGAGTGTAGATATTGTGTAAAATATTACTATTTATATTTCTTACATATCCTATTTAACTAATAATTATCTGAATAAAGAAGTATTTATTCAGAGAGGATTTCTGAGTATAATTTAATTGTTATTAAATATAAAATACTTATACTTATATATAATATTTCGTTATAACTTTTACAAATATAAAAATGTCGTAACTTAGTAATGAAGGATTTTTGGGTTATTTCTGTAATTAATTAGGTGCATTTAAAAATATGTAATCTTTATAAATAAATATATTTAATTTGTTTACTCATATTATTGTATACTCATGTTATTGTATAGTCTATGATGATTTACGTAAGAATAATTTTAAATTATATAATAATAATAGTTGTGTTAGTTAAAAATCATTTTTTATTTTAATTGCTATTTATAGTACAAAATTAAATATAAAAAAAGTGGGAAAGGCCGATTGTGGACGTTCCATCTTCCTCCCTTCGGTCCGCGGAGAAATGATTGAGATTTTAATGCAATAATATTGCATTAGAAAATACGATTCTGAGATAATCAAAATATATTGCAATATATTATACTGATAATCCTTTACAAAATTTACCACGAATATAAATTACATATGTAAATATGCTAAATAAATTTAAAATCCCTTTAATTAATATACAAGAAGTTATCATTTAATTATAAAAATTTTCAGTCATGATTTTCAAAATATTTTGTATTTAGATTAAATAGTATATGAGTAGGCTTCTATAAAAATGTCATACATTTAAACTATAACTGCAGGTAATATTAAACATTTATGGAAACAATTCAAAGCTTTATATTTAGCCAAAAAAAACCAATCTGTTTCAAAATTATACTAAACGTAAATATTACCTATATTAGTACTCAAAAAAATGTTTAAGTTCCTACGATCAAAACTCAATTAATATTAAAAAAATAAAAAAATTTAAAATGACGAAAACCATAATTTTATCGATTTTCCACTTTTCAAGGAAAAATTTTGTGAAATTCAAAAACTGAGTTAAATAAAGTACCAATTAGATAAAATTCGGTATAGAAGGGTACCCTATTTGTGGTAATCAGACCATTATTTCTACCCGAAAAATGGTTTTCATACATCAAAAAAAAAAAAAATAATAATAATAAAAAGCCTACAAAAATTGCCGATTTTCCGCTTTTCAAGGAAAAACTTTTGGGAAATTCAAAAATGAGCTTCATAAAATATCAAGAGGACACTATTTGCTACCGAAAGGATACCACACTGTGATTATCGTACAATTATTTCTATCCAAAAAAATGTTTTCATACTTAAAAAAAATCTTATTTTTATCTTCTTTGTAAAAAAACAACATCCATGTAGAAACAATACATTCTCACTTCTTAGTACCTAATATAAAACTACGCTTTAAATATTAAATTGAGCAATGAGCCAGAAACGTCAATACACATCTAACAACAATATGATTATAGCTAATATAGTTATTAAAATGACAATTTTCTAGAATAACGAATAATCGACACTGACGAAAAATATTATTTATAAAATGACTATTATAATATTTATATAATTTTGTGAATTTGGTTAATTTAAGAATAAAATATTTTTATTAAACTTTTTTAAAGTTTTATTATTATATCAATAGTTCAAAGCAAATAATTAAATTTAATCATATTTTTTAGAACTTCCTTGGTTTGAGATTTTAATAAATAGTGAGTTTATTTATTATTATTATTTTTTTTTTTTAATATGAATTTTCTGATAATCATGAATTTAATCTACATTTTTATGATCGCAATAAAGTCTTAAAAATAAATTCATAATATTGTTAAAAACAAAATAATATACATAAGGGCATAGATTATCAAATATAATCCATTCTAATTTCTAAGTACCTATTAAATTATATATTTACAAGATTAATATTACATTAAACACTTGTGACTTACTCGACTGTCGCGAGTAGTACCTTTCATGGGTGTCATTTAAATTTTTATTCAATACGCATATTATATAAACCACAAATCAAATTAAAATAATATATTCTTTTTTTAAAACAATTCAACAACTGTATGCTTTAATTCTTTCTTAAATGTAGTTGGTTTATTTTCAATGCACTTTCATACCTTGCGTGGTCAAAATTACATTTCTGATACCTTTATTAAAAGAAACCCAGAGATCAACACACTACACTTCCCTAAACTCGTAGTCTGCTAGCTCTATTATCTATGTAACGATCACTTTTAAATTGACGCTATCCGTGTCTCTGATTTTGTGCCTAACCAGCACAAAATGTTTAAAAAACGATCCCAGCACGTATGATAGAGGTATTTGCCCCCTGTGAGTTTTTAGGTCAATTATTGTAATTACTATGTAATACAATATAAGCATTTTTATATTACTAAATTACCTACACCTACCTACGAAAGAAGACATTTCACAAATAATTATTTAGCACCAAATGGATAGTGAAACTAAAAATTAAAAACTCAAAATATTTTGCCCTCACGCTACTTGAAAAATTTCTGCGGATGCCCTTGAATGTACCAGTAATATTTCTACGTAAATATGATTTTGATGATTAAAAAATACCAAACGACACACCACTGTTAAAGCGCGAGTTACACATTATTAAACCTACATCAAATTATTTTAAGTATTACTAATACAATAATTGTTCATTGTGTCTGTCGTCTCCGCCTGTCATCCGGATCATCATTATTCATCGATTGGATCCAAGTTCAGGTGTATCAATTAATATTATTTTTTATATTATATCATTTATGTTGCTTATCCAAGAGTTAAGTTATTTAAAATAAATTGAAAATACAAGTCTTAGTAGTTTCTTTGGGACTAAAAAAACATTCAGTGAACTATATGCCTTCTTGTGTTGAGATAGCATAACCAGTTATATCATCAGATTCTATTAGACCTATCGACGGGCATTAGTACTTAATAAACATAAGCTGTTATAGTGTTGTGGAAAGTTAAATGATATATTCCTTTTTATAAACATGGCCCAAAAACTAGAAGCCTGTCAATTTTTCGTCATTGATATCCCCTCCAAAGTTTGATTCACAATATTCAAGAACGACTTTTGAATTTACTTTTGTAAATGTTATAGCGGTTATTGATGGTTCATTTAAGTACATTTATATCCTTCTAAGGTTATTCCAATGTGTATCGGATGGAGTGCTGAATTCTGCTTAGAAAGGATACGGAAAAGGACACAACCGGTCTGGTATGTGGAACAGTCACTGTGACTAGATATATAAGAAAATTAACAAGTTACAAATTCCCGGTATTTTTTGTTTGTAGTAACACTGTTATATATTCTCAATGTTTTTTGTTTCAAATGATGTTTTGATTGGATTTCCGTGTTCTTGTTGAAATTTTTGAGAATGTGGTTTTTTATATTGCATAATTGCCATTGATCTATTTTAAATAAATACACTTTATATATTTCTCTCAATGCTATTATTTGGAATGTTTTATGTTAATTATGTTAATTGAGGTCTCTAAGAAGTGAAGTTAGGATTAATATTATAACAATGATTCGAAAACATACATTTCTACATACATATAAATATTTAATTTTAATTAACTATAGTGTGTGTTTCAGTTCTGTAATTTATGATAAAAAAATACAAATTAATTCAATTAAAATATTAATATAGGTATTTTTTTTTTAGCTAAATACATTAAAGATGAAATTTTTGAATATTATTGCCTTAGAATTGGTTCATTAAGTGAGTTATTTTATAATGATTATAAATTTGTTTTGAAATATACTTACTAATTTATATCAAAGTTCCTAAAGAAATGTTACCAAGACATAATCAGTTTGAATACATACATTATGCAATATTTCAGTGTTAACATATTAAACGCCAAAATGGGTAATCAACAAAAAGCATATAAGACATTTGTTTAGATAAGAAATCAAATGTAAATTCTTTAAAATTCCGACCATACGATACAAAACTATGTTTATAAATTATGAGTCAAGGAGATAGAGTTAAGACAGGACTTATATTTAATCAGGAATTTAAATGGGCATCAACGTTTAGATTCCATCATAATTTAACCGATATTTGCGTTTTTTTTGTGTGAAATATTGAATAATAAACAACAAGTCTTTAAGTAAATAAATATTGGTGACCTATTAGTTTATCAATTTCAGGAATAGGTAGTGCGAAATGAATGTTCATCTATAAACATATTTTGTTATGAGATTTGTTTATAGTTATAATCATATCCAATGTTTTTTGACTTTGAGCCTTTTAGGATGGTACAGTAAGAAATAATTTATTTTTATATTGATTCTAGATTTAGTGCCATTATCTAAGTTTTACTTGAATAAATTTTTTCCATATTTTCAAGACTATAGTAAGATTTTTAAACTAATTAACTATATAATATACATAATTTTACATATTTTACAACAACATCATTTCAAATATATTAACTTAATTTAAATATTAATACTATATTGTTCATTAGGTATTCATTGATAATATTATAAATATATAGTTTTAATTTTTGTGACGGGTTTTATACCCCGGGTTTTATATTGACGGGTGTGCAAGTTAGGGGTATACAGATGTCCGTGTATATTTAACCATCTCGCGTTTCCAGTATCACGTGTATTTTATAGAACTCAACTAAATACACTAAAATATTTATACATTCAAAATCCAAATATCGCAGGCTTAAGTACGTTGTACTATTGATATAGGGTATTTGCGTATCAATATAACGCAATGAACTACGGTGAAGAATATTTCACAGAGTCAAATAATTTTAATTAGTATGCAATTCCAGATGGAATCATAATCGTAGACTCCAATGAATTATGCCTATGCTATGATCAATGTCTAGACACCATGTTCTTTTAGTTTCCCTTCATGTGCCTTACAAATATGTGCCCATCTTCACTCCCGTAACTCAATTATATTTGTTGAGTGTCATTGCCTTTTAGCATTCAACAATTTTAAAAAACTCACTGAATTAAATCATGAAAACATGCAATTTATCATTACATTCTATTCAACTAGCGATTAGAATATGTACCATTCAACCGTTTAATAAAATTAGTAAATTATGACGCCTCCTTCTGTCGATAAAACTACTTCTTTATAATATGTATAACATTATATGAATATACATGTTAAATTGGGCAATGCCTATTGCCAGCCGTATAATAATTTAAGAATTATTATTCATTTTTTAATATTAATGACAATTAACAAAAAATATTTTTATTTTAGATCTATCAAGTAAGGTCATTTGACAATTATTAATAATTTAATCTTACATTAATTTCTTAAAATTAAATAAATAAAAAAGACTGCAATACTTTTAACCTATCAACGATTAAAAAAAAGTGGGAAGGTCTACTTTGGATGTTTCTCCATCGTCCCTTCGGTCCTTGAAAAAATTAGTGGTTTATTATAATTAAGATTTAAATGCAATGATATTGCATTAGAAAATACGTTTCTGAGTAAAACTCAATATAATATACAATAAATTATACTAATTGGTCGTTCCATAAGTTTACCACGAGTGTAAGCTACCTGTTCGCGCTTTCAAGTGCCTATAATGGTAACAGGCATTCTTTTAACGCGGTAATAAAGAAATACACTAAACAAATATGTATATGTATGTGTAAATATAATAGAATAATTTCAGTACAACAATTTAGAACAATATAAATAATATAATAATTTCAGTATTCCTGGTATACAATCCAGTAAACAATATCAACAAATATAGTATAATAATAAGCCTGGTATACAATCCAGTAAACAATATCAACAAATATATAGTATAATAATAAGCCTGTCGGCTTTTACCTTAATAACGTGGTGCACCACTTACCTAACAACAAAATTCACTGCTTGCTGCAACCTCACAACACATACACAGAGAAACTACGTTCATTCACAAGTAACTGCTGATAATTAACAATGACCACCCTATACTGGGGAAAACAACATTAATGAATTGCAACAAATGTGCACAAGAACGATAAATACCAGAGTTGAACCTTCACCAAGACCAAAACAAAAACGTGGTTTGAACATATGGCTGCACACAGGAACCAAAATAAACAGAACAGTCCTACGTGGCAGACGACAAAAGACAAAACAAAAAACGCTTACTTACAAAAATCTACGGTCGGTCACTCACAAATTAGAACTTAGAAACGATATTTCAGTGCCACCTGTAGCAAAATTAAACACAACAAACACTAGAAAGTACAGTTGACGCTGAAGTTAAAACATAAAAGGAAATTTATATTTGAAAAATACAACGACCGACCGTAAAACATGATAATCAAAATCAAACAGATATGCCGGCCGTGATAGCACGAACGATGTCCCCACTGAACAACAGCCAGGATAGCGTTGCCGTGGTGAACATCGACGCACCACCACGACACAGCTTACTGGCACGAAACATTACAAAATACAAATACTGTTTACGGCGCGAACACTACCTATGAGAAAACTAAAAAAAATTAAAGTACTTACATTAAAAATTGCATTAGTTATTATGAAAAACCTAGTATCAATTTCATCTAAATTACGATTTTCGTATTTTTTGATGTTTTTCCGTCATTCTTTGGTAGTGTTTCTTCTTCTAAAGAAAAACTATTGAGAAATTAGAAAAATGAACTAAATAAAGTATCAAAAAGATGAAATTTTCTAGTATACCCTAATTGTGGTAATCGGATCCTTATTTCTACCCGAAATAGTGTATTCAGACAAAAAAATATAATAATATTAAATTCTATCAAAAATATACAAATTTTAGAACCTTACAAAAAAAATTGTGATCTACGATTTTCAAAATACTTTGGAAATATCTAAAGTGTTATATGAGTAATATTTTATAAAAATTTTAAATGGCTCAACCTAAATTTGCAGGTAATCTTAAACATTTTTGGAAAAAAGTTCAGAGTCCTATAATTGGCCAAAAAATTAACCAATTCGTTCCAAAATTTTACCACTCATGTATATACCTATGTTAATACTCAAAAAAATTCAAACTCAAATCCCTACGATCAAAACTCAATTAATTATCACAAAATAAAAAATTTTAAATAACAGAAACCTTAATTTTTCCGATTTTCCGCCATTTTTTGGTAGTTTTTCTACTTCCAAGGAAAATCTTTTGAGAAATTGAAAATGAGTCAAATAAAGTTCTAACTAAATGAAATTTGCTACCGAAAGTATACCCTATTCTTATTAATCGGACCATTTATTCTACCCGAAAAAAATGTTTTCATACACAACAAAAAATTAAAATAAAAAACATCTTTATAAAACCAATACATTCTTCGCTTCGCTCAGAAACTAAAATAATTATATACTAGACGTACTTTGTATTATCTATAAAAGAAATTATCTATGTATATAATGATTATTTACATATTTTAGAAAATAATAAATTTAATGTATTACAATTTTAGATACGAAAAGTAAGTATAATAATGTACGAATATCAAATACCTATATAAAACATTATACAATCAAGTATTTATTAAATACAAACATTATATATTTATTAATTATAATATTTAGTGTAATTAATGAAATGTACAAAATCAATAGGTACCAGATTTAATTGATAATTGGTGCTCTATTATAGTGGATATCATATTAATGCATAACATTATAATTATAATGAACATATTAAACGATCAGGGGTCAGATAGCTATTATTAATATCAGTATATATGATATAATATTATGTTTTAGCTATTTAATGAATTTCATTTACTAATGAAATGGCTATTCCTAATTAAAATTAAAATAATTATGAAAATTATACGTTTTACTATGTTTTCAAAGTATACTATATTACATAACGTCAGAAAGTTTTTTATACTGTTTGGATTACGAATGGGAAGTATCGTAAAGAGTAAATCTGCAATATTTTTTATTTAATAATTTACACCTATTTCATTTCAATCAAAAATCATTAAATATAATATTTGTATATTATAATTATATACTAGTTATATAATTCGATTTTATTTATAAATGTATATAGGTCTGCACAGGGACGGATTGGAATTTCGGACCAGCCTGGGAAAATAACTTTTTACCAGCCCACTATTCGTTGGGGGATTGGGGGCAACTGGCAAGTGTATCATACTGAAGATAGTAATTTTTTTTAGTCTTATTAAGGTGGTGGTACCTAAATATTTATTGGCATTTTATGGTGTGTTCATTGTTCCTACAAAAATGATTACCTATATCAGGGATGGCCAAACTACGGCACGCGTGCCATTTGTGGCACATTTGTTGTTATGGAATGGCACACTAGAGTCAGATAAAATAATATATAATTTTTAAAAATAAGTATTATTAAATTAAATTATATTATCGCAGTGGAATTTTCCGATTATTATTCCGATAAGAGAATTGTTACGGTACGTGTGTACTAGATTACTACAATAAAGTTAGTCGTATTAGAATCGCCGTGCCCGTGCGTTAACGAGTAGTTTGTGTCGTTGTGTGTGTGTGACGTGAAATGGCATCTAATAAACCAGGTTTAGGCGTAAAACGAAGTTATAAAGATGATATTTCTTCACGAATTTTTAATACAGATTGGATAGAAACATTTTTATGTATAGAAGGGAAAAAATCTAGACCGACATGTTTAGTATGTAACTCGGTAATTGCAGTTCCAAAAAAATTCAATGTTCAACGGCACTATAATAACCACAATGATATTATTGAAAAATACCCCGAGGGTTCTGTAAAGAGGACAGAATATATTAAAAAGAAGACTAATTCATTGTTAACTCAGCAATCAATTTTTACTAAACAATCAAATGAAAAAAAAGACATGGTGTTAACGTCTTATGAAATCGCATTTTTGCTAGCCAAGTGTGGAAAACCTTATTCTGATGGCGAAATCATTAAAAAAAGTTTCGATATTTTTGCAAAAAATGCAAATGATTCAAAAATTTCTACGTACGTAAATGACATTTCTTTATCACGTAATACAATTATGAGAAGAATTGACGAAATTTCCTCAGATATTTCAAAACAAATTTCGTGTAGTACCACTAATTCTAAATATTTTTCTCTTGCGCTTGATGAAAGCTGTGATATTACGGACAATCCGCAATTAAGTATATTTATTCGAAGTGTGAATTCTAAGTTTGAAGTGACGGAAGAACTTTTAGGACTTGAAGTACTCGAAACATCGACAAAAGGTACAGATATTTTTAATAAACTAAAATGTTGTGTTGAAACTTTGTTGTTAAAAAGTGACAATTTAATCTGGTCAAAACTTGAAAGTGTATGCACAGACGGTGCTCCATGTATGATAGGTAAAAATATTGGTTGTGTAACACTATTGGAAGAGTTTTTGAATAGAAATTTAAATAAATATCACTGTATTATACACCTAGAAGCCTTATGCGCCAACATTTTAAAATTTGATCATGTATTAAAACCAGTATCTCGATGTATAAACAAAATAAAAGCTCGGCCTTTAAATTATCGATTATTCAGAACTCTATTTGAAGACGCCATTAATGAATCTGGTGAACTATTATTATTTTGTGAAGTAAGATGGCTTGCAAAAGGAAAAGCATTAGAAAGATTTTGGAATCTAAAAGACGAAGTTATTGAATTTTTAGAAAAAAATAATGAATTGCCTGATGAATGTGAACTACTGAAAGATAAAAATTGGTTAATCAACCTTGCATTTTTAACTGATATTCTCGGACATTTAAATATTCTCAATAAACGTCTCCAAGGTGAAGGAAATTTATTTCCAGCCCTTGTAGATTCTATAAATTCTTTCATGTATCGACTTCGTCTTTTCGAAAGTAATTTAGGAATGGGAAATTTAGATCACTTTGTACGGTTAAAATCTATTTATCTACCGACAGATATTCCATTGACGATTTTTAAAAATCATATTTCATCACTAAATGATAATTTTCAAGAAAGATTCAGCAAATTTAAAGAAGAAGAAGATTTAAATAACTTATTTATTAATCCATTTATCATAGAGATACACGATCTCCAAAAATATAACCCTAATATGCAATTGGAAATTATTGAACTTCAAAGTTCAACAGTTTTAAAATGCAAATATAAAGAGTCATCTGAGATAATAGAATTTTGGAAATGCCTACCTGAGGAAGATTTTCCAGAATTACATAATGTAGCGTTGAAATTGGTTTGCAGATTTGGCTCTACATATATATGTGAGAAAAGTTTTTCGCGGATGACTTTCATTAAAAATAAGTATAGAACCAAACTAACAAATTCTCATTTGAAAAATTTAATGCTTCTATCTTCAACTAAACTTAAACAAAATTATGAAGAGATAATATCCATGAAGCAAATTCAACATACCTAATCATTAAAAAAAACATTGCAATTGAACTTTAATAAAAATAGTACCTATGAAAAAAATCTAAAATTTATATTTATGTAAACTTTATAAACTGTAAAGAAATAAATATTTTTTAAGGCACATTCTCAATTTTGTATACATTATTTGGCACAATATAAAAAAAGGTTGGCCACCCCTGACCTATATTATACTATATTAGTGAGGTTTGCATAGGCATATATAAGATATCTATTATTATTACCAGATGTAATTTATAAATAAAAATCACTTTTCCTACTTTAAATACATAGGTACTATTTGAAAAATACTATAACACTACTATTTACTTACATATTAAAACACATATCTTACCAGTATCAATAAACAATATTAATATAAAAGAAACTGATTACTACTGTAATCAGTGTTATTATAAAATCAACCATTAACAATAAAATGTAATAATAAAAATAATAATAATGGAATAACAGTAGTATTACTTACATATAAATATTAAATAATAAAATGTTAGTAATTTTTTTAAATTTTTTTATTTGAATAAATAATGACTGGTTTAATTTACAATGAAAGATTTTTTTTTTAAAGAGAACTCTCTTTTTTATTTCTTCAATAATTTTATCTGAATCTAATAGTGTTAATTTCTGTTTTTCGTTGGCCATTAACATGAATGCTTCTAGTTTTAGTTCCGAAAGTTGACTACGAAGTCTTGATTTAATATTTTTTAAGAAAGAAAAAGATCTTTCACAGGATACTTGGGTTGATGGTAGGGTAAGCACATATTTGTATGCCAAAAATAAATTAGCATATGCATCGAAATATAAATTTTATTTTTTTTAAATGTTATAACAACAAACAACACAGTTTTTGCAACTCTTACAAGTCATATTTTGTGATTCAGGATTAATTTTAGATTCAGTGTCATCTTCTTCGTCTTGTGTTAGCTCCAAAGAGTATGAAGTAGCAAATGATTCAGCAAGACTTTTCTTTAGTTTATCCCAATTTTTTGCAAAATGTATTAACTCATTCTTTAGTCCGTTGTAAGTTATATTTGAATTCAAACTCTTTAACTTATCACACAAAGTAGTCAATGCTTGACCATTTTGAATTATATATGAAAAATAACTTGGTGACAAACATGATAAATCATTAAACAATTTTCTGTGTTTTATAAATCTTTTTTTAATACTCTTAACAACTAATATTCTAATATTATTATACTTAATATTCTGTTATGAACTTCTATTTCAAACTTCTTTAAAGGATCTTCATGTTCTTCATCCACATCATTACTAATCTCACCTGGTAACATTTTTTTCTTTCTGGTTCTTATATTAGGTAATATTTCATTTACAGTTATAGGACTATTGCCATTAAATTGTAAATCTAACTTATAGTCTAACCTAACCTAACCTAACAAATGACTCTGCAAATAATTTTATCCATTCTATATTTCTTTGAACTTTTTTTAAATGTTATATTGTTATAATATTATAGACTGTTATTAGTGTTATTACGTAATAATGTAATATCATTGATTATAGAATGAATAATTTATAATAATTTACGTCTACGGTCTACTATTTACTATTTAGTACGCGGCGTCGCGGCCCATCGGGAATTTTCCGATTTCCCTATGGCCCAATCCGTCCCCGGGTCTGCAAGATTCTACAATTCTCCTTATCAGTTTTTATTATAATATACTATAACAGTACTGTTCGTCTAGTGAACGTCCGTCGATAGATTTGACTAGTGGAATCCTGAGGATATATTTGGCTAAGCTATCTCTGCACTAGGAAATCTAAAGTTCTCTATTTAATTCATATAGCCCCACAGAGACTCCCAGGGCTCGTATTTAATATCAGTTTAAATAAGTAAACTCGTAATTTAGCAACACAATGTAATAAATATATATATTTAGCAACGAAATACCTATGTAATTATATATTTATATAAATTATACACCTGAAATCTGGATCCAAGCGATTGATCAATGGAAATCCGGATGACAGGCGGAGATGACGCGCATAGGCAACAATTATTTACATAAAATATAAAATGATTTAAGTATAAAATTATAATTTAAACCTCGCGCAATCACGGCAATAAGTCGACTCCCGTATTTATTTGTTAATATTATTCTCGTGTTGTATATTGCGTCTCCCCACTTGTCATACGTAATGGTACTGAGATAAGGCGGTTAAGAATTTATGTCTGATTGGGAAAAATTGGAACAACCGTTTGGGTCACATAATATGACCGTAACAATACAAATAGGAGGTTTGATGGTTCTCTATTTATTTACCACCTATATAATGTTATTCGGCTCTTCTGGATATCTCCAAGCATGTCCAATTATTTTTCTACGCCTGCATCCATGAAATGTTCTTTTGTATCAGTTCTACATGCCCCTCAATTTGTTATTCCTTCAATTCAATTTATTTCGTCTACTGTACCTACATGTATGTTACAACCTTTAATCTTTATTATCATTAGAATATCATCTGTAAATCGCATTATGGCAATGGTTTCTTCTCTTTTCTGACCTAAATTTTTGAGTTTTATGTGTATATTAATATAAAATTATCAATTATTTGTGAAAATAACAGAAAATGTCATGGAGCCATAAATTTATTCGTTAATATAATAGCGTTTCATTGTATTCGTAAGTCGAATAAATGTTTATGATCGAATACTGTCGACCACACAATTCTATTCGACCCACAGTTTCGATACATTTGAGAATAGGCCTCTATATTATAAAAGGGTAATAACACGTACTTACCCTTATAGAACTACTTCTTTTATTTGAGCGCATGCGATGGTTTCTAATTTTTTATGCAGGTTATACATATTATTCATAAATAGCTGCGAATGATTTGTAGGTCTTATTATTTAAAACCTATTTCTCGTGATGTGTGAAATATATATATATATATATGTACATAATATATAATTAGGTTGGATTTTTTTTACATTATACTATTGTGCTATGTTCTGAAAATAAATAATATACTAAATATATTCCTTTTTTTTAAGATTTTATTTATCGTGAGGAGCATGAAAAACTAATGCTACAGATAATAAGTCATTGTAAGTATATAATTTATAGAAATATATTAACGGTAGGTATATTTATCATTATAAATTAAATTTATATGGTATTTGATGAATAAATTAATTTATATTATAAGAACGATAGATTTTGATAATATTTTATCAAGAATATTTTAAATGAAAAAGTGTATATTTATTATTGGAATATTTAGGTACAAATCCAGGAGAACTTCCAGGTGCTTCCTCATCAATGGAACAAATTATGCAGCAGCAGCTGCAACAACAACAACAACAACCACAAAGACAAAATTACTATTCTTCAAATTAATGTGGAAATTACAATTTTTTTTTTAAAATCTTATTTATAATCAGTGTACGTTAACTAAAAATATTATTTTTAGGTATTATCATTTAAAATGTTATTTTTATTGATAATTATATTTTTATGGCCTAAAAAAGGAACGTAAATTCTTATATATCCGTTAAAAAAATCTTTAATTTTTAATTTATAATGTTAAATTATTTGTTTGGCGTCATTATAAATGTACCTATAAGTTTCATATTTCAATACATAAATTTACATAGTGTTATAAATTAATTAATAGAAATAATTATAAATTAAATTGTATTCATAATTTATTTATTATTGTGTTGAAAACTATTTCATAATAACACTAATGTAACGGACAAAAATCTCGATTACAAAACACAATATGTTGTGTTAATGTATTTAAGTCAAATTAATGTTTAATATAATAATATAGGTAATATACAAAGAAATAATAATACTAAAGTAATAATTTATTGAAATTGTATTAAATCTAAATGAAATAAAAGTAGTGAAAACCAGTCACGGGTTCAGATTTATTTTTTAAGGGATTTATATTACTTTTATAGATTATGACAATTTACATCCTTTCCTTAACAAGATAAAAAAAAAGTGGGAACGTCAAGTTATAGGATATTCTTCCTTCGTCCTTTCGGTCCTCGAAGTAATTAGTGGTTTATTATTTATAATTATTACGATTTGAATGCAATTATATGGCATTAGAAAATACGATTCTGAACGAATTTCAATATATTAATATAATGTATTATACTCATAATCCATTCCAAGATTTCACCAAGAGTGTAAATTATACATGTATATATTCAAAATAAATTTCAAATTCCTACGATTAAAATTCAAGGGGTTATCATTTCATGATAATAATTATCAGTCACGATTTTCAAAATATTTTGTTAAATGTTTAATTAATATATGATTAGACTGATCAGAAAAAAAAATTATAAGCCTTTAGTACAAAATATTACATATAAAAAATAAAAAATAATATAAATCATAATTTTACCGATTTTTTGGTAGTTTTTCTTCTCCTAGGAAATAACTTCGAACAAATTCGAAACATGAGCTTAATAAAGTACCAATAAGAAACGATTTGCTACCAAAACCATACCACAAGTGGTAATCGAAAATAAAATTAAAAAAAAAAAACAAATATATCTTTGTAGAAACAAAACATTCCTCGCTCCGCTCAGAATCTAAAAGTATTATATAATTTTTTTTGAAAGGGACTTATAATTAGTTTATTTTTAATAATTAAAAATATATTGATGATGACAAATAATTGCACTCTTTTTTATTTTTATTTTTATTATTTAACAAATTAAATTATTCTATACGACTGCTGAATATTTATGTTTGTATGTTTTTCATATTTTATATGTAAAATTTAATGGAATCTATAAAGATATTATTTTTTAACAATTTAATATAAAATTGTAAGAAAAAATTAAATTTTTTTCTTCCTAAATTACGTTTGCTACTCCCTGTATAATGTATGCGGACACCTTTGAACGGCGACATACTAAAGATCAAAAGAAAATGTAAAGTCAATAGTCATAATTATATGTACCTATTAGTCATACAATTATATTATGTTCTATAAAGAATGCGATATTTAAAATAATATTTATTTAACAATATATAATATTACCTTTAATACTCGTTTAAAAATGTACGTCTTATAAAGAAATAAAAAATGAACTCTTTATTTTTTAAGTTATGTAAAATTTGAAAATAACCATCTTAAAAGTAATTTTTTATAAAAATGTTGATGTCGTTATTATTGCGTATATATTTAATATATAGTTTGTGATTTTATCGTGGAATGCGAAATTCATATTTTCAATATTATGATAAGTGCTATAATTTGTAGCTTGATAATAATTTTTCGATAATATTTAATACCTAAGAAACTCTGCAAGACTATAACAACTGTCTATAAAATAAAATTAGTTAGGTTATGTTAGGATCATAATGTTTCTAATGTACCAACCAACGTATATAATATTATTTTTTATATTTATTTTATAGAGAAATACTTTAAAATTAAAAACAAATAGCAAAATTATTAAGCATCATAAAATAAAATATTATGATACATACGTTTTAATATCCATATTTTTTCTGCTTTATTTACTATTAAGAAACATTAATATAATATTGTTATCTTTGGAAACACGTCTTAGTACAAATGCAAAATCTAGCTAGTTTGCTGAAAAAAAGAAATGGAATTTTATTATGTTATTTTATAATGTTATAAGAACTTAGTAATTTACAAATTTCACAAATATTAATTATTTGATGTCCTTATAATAATTTAATCTAGGAAACTTATTTAAGTAAATATTAAAATGTACAAGTTTGAGTCCAAGTTACCATAATATAAATTAAATACAATAAAAATAACAATGGTAATATTTTAATAGGTTAAGGCTAACCTACCTATAATAACATAAATTAAAAATTAAAATTTTAAATAATTGTATATAAAATATAGGTATATATTATATATAATGATTTTATTTTTTATTATAATAATAATCAATTTGATTTTTCTGCATGTAAAACAAAAGAAACAACAATTAAAGCTTATTATTATATTTCTTTTTTATATAATTTACTTAACTAAAATTAAAATATATATATTTAATTTTCTATATCATCTTATCCAGTGGCGTGTCCAGCTTCAAAATTATATGAACCCAAATAATAATCAATATACCTACCACCCACATTCCATACTTGGTTTACCAAGTTATATAGCTGTAACATTACTGTAGTATACTATTTATCATATATTATTTTATTTTTAAATGATAAATAGTATTAAAATTTTATATTTGACCACTTAACGTGCAGACCCACCCCTTATAAACTTGTTGCCTAGGCATCATTCAAAGCTATCTTCGACATGCCACTGATCTTATCTATTGTTCATATGTAGGAATGCATCTGATTAAAAGGCGCGCGTAATGTAAAAAGTGCGGCAAATTTAAATGAAGAAAGTAAATACTTTCTTTATATATATTGTCGCAATAAACAAATAATTATTTTATATATTTATTTAAAACATTATGACTTGTATTATTATTTTCGTAATAGTAGAACAATAATCGGCATAAAATAAAAAATATTATCTTATAATGTTTAATGAGATTTCTACCATAAAAATCTATTAATAATATTATTATTACTATTATTACTAACAGTTACCTTATAAATAAAAACACATATTTGAAGAACACATACCCGAAGTCGTAGTTACTTGCTCAAAATCGATCAGAAAAAATGATCCTAATAAGTCTAATTTAATTTAACTTTTAGGTAACTCATAATATCGTGTTAAAGTTATTGCACTCTTTATCAATGTACATTCAGACACATTTACCTAATTACAATATTTAAATAAGAAAAACAATTTTTATTGTGTAATATTTTATAGTTTGACATATATTCAAATTGTCAATTCTGATCATATATAATATAATTCATTCATTATTAAACACTAAATTAAAGTTATATAGTTATATAATTACTAGTAATTGTTTAAATCTTAATATTTTTTTGTTTTAAATTGCATGTACATGTTAATATTAAAATTTTTCACAACTATTAGATAGATATTGTTATGTATACCTGAAGCTTTTAGTTTTTGAAATGAAACTTAATAATATAATTCATTATTATTATTATTATTATTAACGATAAATTTGGTTTAATTAGAACATAATGAGTCTTAAAAAAAACCTTGGATTCAAAATTAGATAAGGTCGATTAGCCGAAGTTAAATAAAATATTCATTGTATTTTTTAAATAATTTAATATATTATCTTGTAATTTGTTTTCTATAGTTTTATAGATATTTATATCAGCAGGTTTTAATATTTACAAATGTGAAATATGTATGACAAATAATTTATAAATATACCATAACATAATAATTATTTATATATCAAATGTCAAAAGTACAATTTTTCAATAATCATAGTTTCTATACTTGTTTTATAATTTGAATAATAATATAATATATATAAAACTAAAATTACGCTAATTTATTTTATAATTTTGTATTTTAAACATTTTTCAATGAATTTTAAACCCCTATATTTAGTTAGAAAATCAAATAATACGTTCAAAAAATATTTCTCATATGTAGAACAGCTAATAGTCTTTTTGCGATTGCACTCTTAATCAAAAAATTATGCAAGAAATAAAAGCTAACCTAATTACAAAATATAACTAAAAAAAACACTTTTTTGGATTTGATGGAGTTTGATGTTTAATATATAATCAAATTATTAATTCTTTTATCATAGATATATAATTAATTTTTGTTATATTAAAGAGAAACTTTTGAATAATTCAAAAAATGAGCTAAATAAACTACTAGATAAAATTATCTACAGAAAACACACCATTTATGGTAATCGTACTATTATTTTTACAAAAAAAAAGCACACAGAGGCGGATACAAGGGAGGAGGGTTGGTGGCTAAAGCCCCCCCCCCCCCCTTAAGTACCTACTTATAAATAAATATTTGCGTTTTGCATTTCAGTGCCTACTGTTTACATGTATTTAAAGTAAATTTTTTGGATAAGCCCCCCTTTTTTCATTTCTAGATCTGCTCCTGAAAGCAAATATTAGCAAATATTATTACGTTTCCGTATACCAGCCACCGAGCGAGTAACGGAAACAACGGGCACGACACTGGCTACGGATACGAGTGCGACAGACGAGCCAGTCTCGTCGTTCGTGAACGTTGGTAACTCGACGGTTACTCAACTATCACCAACACAGGCCGGCGCACAAGCCACATGCTACGCGTATCTGGGCGCCAGGAAAGATGTGCACAACACGACGATCCACCCACAAAATCAAAATACATCGAGTATTTTTGATTTCGCCGCCGAACAGCTTCCCGTGCTACGACAGTCGATCGAGCAGTCCGCGGCGACAAGGACGCTGGAGGAGCACCTTACCCGGCTAGAAATTAGCATTTCACGCTTGGTCGAGGCGCAACTACAGAACACGTCCGAGCAACCGCGCGCACATCACGCGACGGCCGTACTTGACACGTCTCACGCGGCACAGCTAGGCGCGCACGTCCCACGCGTCCCGCACAGTACACATTTACCGCGCGATTCGTTCGATAGGGAACCCTATCAACAATTGCGCCCACAAATGTCGTATCGGGACGGCACACACATACCAGCCGTACAGGAGCGCTCGGTTTTAATACCGTACGAGGATCTAAGAGCCGCGCCCGCGTCCCTACCCGAATTCTCAGGAATTAGGGCAGAGGACCCAGTTCGGTTTCTGAGCAACTCGGAAGCCATCCTTACTCAGGCTGATATTCATCCGTCGGGCTGGACTCGCGCAATCGAGCCGCAGTTAAAGGGAGCGGCTAGCACCTGGTGGCGATCCATCAAGGTGTTGGACCTATCCTGGTCAGAATTCATAGTCGAATTTTTGGACAACTTCGACAACGACGAAATTCGGACTCAACTACGCGCAGATGTCGTGTCTACCCGACAGTCCCACACACAGTCCCTAACCGAATTCGTGCTAGCGAAAAATCAACTAGCGCGTCGCATCAACACCGGTCTATCGGAATCCGAACTAGTCGGCATTGTTGCAGGCCTCGCGCGAGACGAATTTCTCACGCACATTCGTCTTCACCGTCCGAAAACGTTCGCGGAACTACGCCGCATCGTAAGCGTGCTAGATCCCGCAACGAAAAGACCCACCAACATCCCGAGACGCTACCCCGTGCTGCACAATCGTCCGCGAACGCAAACTGCGCACGAGAGGCCGCCAGTAGCCAATCCGCGCGGCCGTCCACGCGATTCAGCGCCACCGGGCCCGTGTAGGTATTGTGGCGCGCTACATTGGAACGACCAATGCCCCCACAAACCCACCGTTTCGGGAAATGGCAGGGGAGCCGGCCAGGTGTAGTCAACCGCGCCGACTCCACCACACACCTCCCCACACAATTTACCGTCGGTATTACGAACGGAAAAAAATCTAACGGTCGCCGATCGCGAAAATCGATTTTTCGAAATTCTAGACGCGCGATCGCGGAAATTTTTTCAGTAACACCGCTTCCCAAGTGTACCACGGAAACAAATTTATTAACCACCAACCTCACACCCACACTAGCACGCATCGACTGCGCAACACCTCAAACCCCCAACCTCCACCACCTTCACACAGCCTGTCACGGCCCAGCCCGTCGACCTACAGCGAAGCGCTCGGTGCAGGGACAAAGGCAGGGACCGGTCGATGCCTAGTCACAATGGGCCCAGCCTCATCATAGGTCGACTAATAAATATTTCCGCGCCGCAAGGGCAGAGCAAGCACTCGTTATCAGATAACGTCACACGAAGACGTTCGCATAAAATTCCTACTCCCGCAGTAGAACTCGAATTTTCGTCGGGCTTCGTAACGGCATTATTGGACACGCAGGCGCAAGCATCGTATGTAAATCCGACCACGGCGCGTAAATTTGGAACACATTTCCAACGACTACCCACCACAGTCTGAATGGCAGACGGCCACACCGCGCGCACAAGCGGGACCGTCACATTCGAAGCTAGGATAGGCGATTTACAATTGTCATTCCCGGTCACTATCCTAGACACACTGTACTCGACGTATTACTAGGACACGACTTCTTCGTCGAGAACGAAGTCTCCTTAGATTTCGCCGCACACACGATACACTTAGGGTCTCGCGTTAGGTCCTCGGCGTGTTGGAAGGGTCTCACAAATCCAACTAACACAATTAGAAATTGGGGGCGATTACCAAGTCCGCGCGAAACTAACAGCTATTTTAAACAAATACGCGGAAGTTTTTAGCGACACGGTCGGCCGCACTAAACTAATTGAGCACGAGATCCTACTAAAATCACACACGCCGATAGCACTAAAACCATATCCCTACCCACCGCATAAACAACTCGTCATCGACGAGATGATACGGTATATGGAAATACAGGGCCTGGTAGAGCCAAGCACCTCGCCGTGGGCTGCACCGGTAGTTTTAGCGAAAAAGAAGGACGGTTCCGGCCGACTTTGCGTTGACTACAGGCGGCTTAACGATATTACGGAATCAGACGCATACCCCATGCCGAATTTAAATAAAATGGTTTGGCAAATGCGGGGCGCAAAAATTTTCAGCATACTTGATCTCAAGTCGGGTTACTGGCAGGTACAACTTAGTCCTCGCGCGAGAAAATTCACTGCATTCCGTACACGTAGAGGTCTCTATCAATTCAGGGTCGTACCCTTCGGGTTGAAAAATAGTCCAATGACTTTCGTAAGGCTCATGAACGAAGTCATGAGGGGGTATCTGGATGACTTCGTGCAGGTGTACTTGGATGATATAGTAATATTTTCAAAGGACATCGACGATCACCAGTCCCACCTAGACAAGGTTCTTGAGTGTCTTAAGAGATTCGGACTAACGTGTCACACAAAGAAATGTAAGATTGGGTCAACCGAAATTTCATTCTTAGGGCACCTAGTAGACTCGGAGGGTATTGAAAAACAACCGGAGAAATTAGAGTGCATTAAAAATTTTCCGGTTCCACGCAAGGTGAAAGATGTTCGTAGATTTTTGGGGGTATGCAACTGGTACAGCCAGTTCGTAGACAACTATGCGGATACCATCGCGCCCCTCACTGAACTACTCAAACAGGGAGTCAAGTGGAAATGGTCGGGCGTAGAGCAGCGTGCGTTTGAGTTAATTAAAAACGTACTATATACGTCCTCGAAATTGTCCACCCCGGATTACGGCAAACCGTTTTGCCTCCAAACTGACGCAAGCGAAGTAGGTGCTGGAGCGGTACTTTTCCAAAGGGGTGACAGACCTGAGGAAAGACGTATCATTTCCTACGCGAGCAAGAAGTTTAGTGAAACGCAAAAACGGTACGCCGCGGTAGAACGTGAGTGTCTAGCGATAATCTGGGCAACTGACAAATTTCGTCCATACCTCGAGACCCGCCGGTTCGAACTCTTTACCGACAATTCTGCGTTGACGTGGCTGCACCGTGCAAAGGACAAAAATTCAAAATTAACGAGATGGTCCCTCCAACTAGCTAATTTGGACTTTAGTACTACGCACGTGCCGGGCCAGCATTACGAAGCGCCAAACTTGTTATCACGCGCGCTCGCGAGCGACACGCCACTCGACGAGGAACGTCTCGACGTACGGTTAGTCGGAGTACCAACTTCGGGTTACTCCGACGCAACAAATTCCGAGACCAACCACTTGTTCGCTACAACAGCAGCAAACGACACCCCTATCACCAGGGACACCCTCGTTGGTTGGCAGTCCGATGACAACGACACACAGCTCGTCATACAATCTCTGTCATCGGACGCGCCTGCGCGTAATACCAGGAGACCAAACGCCGGACTATACAGAATAGACCCCGATGGTCTACTGCGTGTAACCGTGGGTACCACCCAACTCGTCATGGTACCCAAATCCAAGTCACAACACGTGATGTGGAAATACCATGACCATAACCTTTCCAGCCACCCGGGATGGAAAGAAACGTATAGGGCGGTTAAACAGCGGTTCTACTGGAAGGGACAGAAAAACGATGTTCGTCAATACGTAGCGTCGTGCCACGTATGCGCGTGCACGAAACCTCTGAACACACTTCCGGATGATCCTATGTGTGCAAGGGCCCCTCGACAGCTGTGGGAAGTTATTAGTATCGATCTCATGGGTCCCTACCCCCGCACTAGCCGGGGAAAGAACTTCATACTAGTAGCAACTGACTACTTTAGCAGGTGGACCGAAGCATACCCCCTAGGCGTAGCAACCACTAAGACCATTACAGAGACTCTAGAACGCGAATTCTTTTCACGCTTCGGGTACCCTCGCGTATGTCTTAGCGACAACGGCCCGCAGTTCGTATCACGGGAGATGTTAGACACACTCAACTGCTGGGGAACGTAAGGTTGGACCACTCCGATATACCATCCGAGAGCCAACCCGGTCGAACGTCGGAACTAAGAATTGAAAAAAGGTCTGCGCGCGCTACTTATCGCCAGCAATCACAATTCTTGGGACACCAAGCTGCCATCGATATTGTTCGCGATTAGGAATAGGTGCCAGCCAAACACAATATCCACCCGCGGTTTTGGTACTCGGCAGAGAGTGCAAAAGACCGGGGGATTGGGGGTTGTGTGAGGAGACCATAGACCTAGTCGAGGCATCGAAGGAAAGGGCAGTGCGTGAAAAGCATATATTAGACAAGGAAACGACAGGGACAGGGGGTAACAAGAAATCAAAGTTCGAGTTAGGCGATATAGTTTACTATAAAGCTCACCACCTGTCCAAAGCACATCAGGGTTTTCATGCCGGATTCGCGCCGAAATGGTGGGGACCGGTAAGGTTGGTATCGCGTGTCGGCAAGGGAGTTTTCCTGACCGATCAGCAACCACCTAGAAAATTACATGTGTCCTGTTTGAAGCGCGCAGCGAAACATAATTAATTTTTAAATCTATATTTAAACTTTAAATTATTCAATTGTTGTGTGTCTGTCTAATATTATGTATAATTTTTTTTTTTCTCTTTCCCCCACAGAGAAAATGTCACAGAAGGAGGGCAAGGAAGGTCAGCTAGGGCAGGCGGACGCGCTGGTAGAACTTCAAACCCTTCTGGAGAGAGCGAGGACCGTTGCGCGAAGCGTAACGACCATCCTGTCTCCAGAGGGAGTGAGGGTTATGCCAGAGCGTCAGCTCTTAGCTGACCCAGTCCTGACGGCAGCGTATGCGCGTAGGTGGGATGCTCGGGCCAGGGAGATGGAACGAGCTATCCAACTCAGCAATACCGCGCCGTCAGGGTCCGACACAACACCCCACTATACCCCCATCCCGCCCCTCTTCCGTCCGCCACACATCAAAACACAGCAGCCGATATCAAACTTATGGAATTGGAACGACTACAGAAAAGGAAGGGCAACCGTCACCTCAATTCCAAAACAAACAAACCCTGCTCCAAATCCACCCACCCTTACACCACCAACCATCGACCAACCATCCCACAAAACCCCCATATCCACACCTACACCCGCGGCCGCTGCCTCAGCACCTAAAAAAGAGGTGTCGGAGGCAGCCAAAGCAAGGAAAAAAAGGAGTCTCGCAAAGCTGCAGGCGAAGAAGGCGGCGAGGAAAGCGGTGGCAAGCCAGCAACACCGGTTGGACAAGCCGGTGTCTGCGGACGAGCCGTTGCCACCCGAGCCAATGGACGTCGACGTAAGGGGACAGCAGGTAGTGTCGGAAGAGGGGGTGCTGGACACACCTCCTCTAACTTTGCCGGAGGTCCCCGGCCTCGACGAGGACCCACCCTTTTTCGCCCCAGACTCTCCCAACCCCACCACATGAACTAGACTGCTCAAGGACTTCGGGACGCTCGTAAGAGCTACCTGAAGATTCCGAGGGACGTACTAGGCTCATAGACCCCCTAGTCACAACTTGCCCACAACACACGCCCAACATCCGCGCAACCGCACCTGTCTCAGCAGTACCACCGCGGTTGGTGGTTTGGCAGGGGAGTATGACGTGGTCCGATATATCTTAAGCACTTATGTGCAAGCGATATACCGAACACGGTCTGTTTCTTTGGTAAACCACCACCTAGGTGGCGCAACGGCGTCCACCGGTAACTCTGACTCAGCAATGGGAAGGAGAAACAGGTGGGGCGACGAGCTGAACCGGTGCGCGAGCGCGCGGACAAGATGACTACGTACGCAGCCAGCGATTCGTGTGGAGGTTTTATTGTTTTTTTACAATCCGACTTCACGGACAAACATTGATATACATTTATATTTTTTTTT
>CM023360.1:31255774-31268900 GCA_013282895.1 Eriosoma lanigerum
TTTTTTTTTTTTCTAGTGTGTGTCATTCAATCCGATTCTATATATTTTACAGTTATCATATTTTGATCTGCTTGTGTTCAGGTCCTTTAACCATAATCAAAGAATATTGTATTCATGCGGTAGAGCGAGAAACATGGAATAAGACTATAAAAAAGATACCATTTTATAATAATATTTACAAGATAATTACGATAATAACAAGTTTGGTTTACGAACTTTGGCCCGATAAAATACGTCGTCGATGATTAGTGTCGTCAATTCGTCATTGTGGGAAAATAATTTCGTCTTAAAGTCGTTTACATTATAACGTTTACACATATAATGGGCCACCTGTTATAGCGACTTAATTGTGTCTAAGTTGATAATACGTTTTCTGAGGATACATAAAATTACATTGAAAGCAGAACGCGCTTTTATACTAGTATACTACAAATATGCCGGATTTACAAGTGCGTAGTACTTATCATTAGTACTTGTCACTTGCACTCGCACATTGCGTTAAGCGTTCACTCGACACTCTCACTAAGCACAATTTATTTAGTGTTTACACAGGGTATATAGTATTAGTAGATAGTGACATAATATGAAAATAACTAATCATATTAAATATGTATATTAAATTGTAAAATTAACAGTAAATAAGATCATAATTCCTAAAATAGTGATTAGAAGTGAATAATATATTATTATGTATTATTACGTAAAAAATTAATCGTCAAGATCAATTAAGTCGTGAAGAAATATATAAACTGTCAATAGTCATTTCGGCAACATTTTTTTGGAATGCCGCTTCACGCATGTGTTTATTTTTGTAAGAACCGTCTTTAATATTACATAGACATGCTATGATTTAAACTACTCAATAAACTTTATGTTGTTTTTTGCATTCCACTTTTTAGCCATTTTAATATTTTAGACTTCATAAAATAATTAAATGTATTTAAAAATCTTATATTATAAAATAGGTTGATTTCGAGCCGTTTCTTCCGGGGGCCGTTTCAGGGTCTTTAAATTATTAAAATTTACCCGTACACCAGACGTCTTCGTTGTGGCTAGAATTTAAAAATATAACATATCAACAATTAATTTTAATTTGCATAACAATTTGATATGAAAATAATCACGAGTGCTTATCAGTGTTTATTCATATGGAGGTAGAAAAAAAAATGGAATATTTATTATTCATGGTATTTCGTACTAATGTGAATTAGATATAGTGGAATTTTTAATTTGGTACAATGACAACTCAACTATGAGGACATCGAAATAATAACTTCTAATTTTGTTTCAATTCACACCATCGTTTCTATTCACCCCATTTTACGGTATTGGACTTCTAAAAATTTTCAAACAGATAATCCCAAAATTGTAGGTATATTAATTTTTTTTGGGAAAACTTTCAAAGCTCTATATTTTTACAAATAATTAACTATTCTCTTCCAAAATTTTACTACACTTGTAAATAACCTATGATAGTACTTAAAAAAATTGTCAAGTCCCTACTATTAAAACTTAAAAAAAAAAATTTAAAAAAATCGTTTAAAAAATTGCCAATTTTCCGTTTTTTAAGGAAAAATGTTTGGGAAATTCTTAAAATGAGCTTTATAAAGTACTAAGTAGACAATATTTGCAAGCGAGGAATATACTATACGTGAAAATCGGATCATTTTTTTTACCCGAAAAAATGTTTTCATACGTAAAAAAAAAATACATCTTTGTAGAATCAATACATTCCTTGCTCCGCTCAGAATCTAAAAGTAAATTATTTATTCTAATTATTCGTTTACAAGCTCTGTTTACTATACATTTCTTTTTATATATTCTTTACCTGATCTAATGCTTTAACAGTGTCCTCTATGTGGTATATGAGTCGTGTGCCAAACCCATCTGCATAAATGAAAAATAAGAGTATTTCAAAATATATTTTATAAGTTGTACCTACTATATATATTTACTCACAATTTTGTACTGATTTATTTTACATCAAAGCAAAACATTGGATTTGCAATTTTTTCTACACAACAAAATGTTCAGTAAAATTATTAAAGTATATTTTAATAAAAGCATAATGAATGATTCCATATCCTACAAAGAAACACTTCAAATTATATAAGACTCTGTGTTTTTAAACGTATAAACAATGTAATTATAATTACAAAAAATAAATAAATAAATAAATAAAATAAAATAACTCACTAATATACCAGTAAAAATAAATATATAGCAATAGCAAGTTGTTGTTGTCTTTACCATCAGTCTCTGGTGTTGTCTTAGTCAAAATTATCAAATGTGTGTTGAAAAAATTTAAAAACATTTTACTCTATGGCTTTACCTGTAGTTGACTTTAATGCACTCATTGTAACACAATACACATATAAAGGCTACCCTTGCCAACCAGTTGTATTTGATATAATATTCAAAGCCATATGCTTTATTGTTTTCAGTTCTTAGTGTTAGTACTTTCATTTAAGTATTCATCTTAGTTTGGAATTTACAACCTAAAAAAAATTATTAAATTATAAATTAATAAATGTATAGTGTAATTCTTGCATCACATATCATTTACTTACTTTTTGACAACTGTTTCTGTTTACTTTTCATTTACTACATATTTTATTTGAAAACAATTTTTTCTCGCTTTCAACAGCACTTTTATGACATTTAATTGCCATATTAGTTAATTTTTTCTGCTGTAACATGAAATATTGTGTGGTGTATAAGATTAGCATAACATTGGTTTGAAATTTCGAATACATATAATGTTTTGATAAAATTATTAAAACACTCAAAATTAAATTGAAAGTATGACTTATAATATTCATTAAAACTGTACTTACATAAAAGTAGTATATTTATCAAAATAGTTCCATACATCTTATTTATGTTGAATTTTCTGAGAGTCCTCTTGTCTTCCAACTTCTCTACGTTATACCTTTTTATGGATGTTCCATTACATTTATTGTGCTTTTTTAGCTTTATTCATATTCAAAAACCTACCTGTAAATGATCAGAATCAGAGTCTGCCCCACGTAATGTTCGAATATTAGTAATTCCATTTTTAAACCTCTCATTTACCAGAACGTGGTCTATTTGATTCTTATATTTTCCATCAGGGGACACCCAAGTGTACTTATGAATCTCCTTACGTGGGAACATAGTGCTTTTTTACATATTCCTTTTCCTACTACAAAATTAATCAGCTTCATACCGTTGTCATTCGAAGCTTCATGTAGGCTATGTAACCCAGTCACCACTCTTTACAGCCCTTCCTTGCCGATTTTAGCGTTAAAATCACCTAGATCTATTTTAACATCACCAACTGTTGTATCCATTACATCTTCTAATGTAAAATAAAACTCTTCATTTTCTTCATCGTCTTTTTCTTCGGTTGGTGAATGGGCATTTATCAGAACTATTCGAAAATCTTTGGTCCTTAGTGTTAATGTGGAGATTCTTGGACTAATATCCCTGAAGTCCTTCACCATGTGAATTATTGATTCATGTATCGCGAAACCAGTCTCTAATCTATGTCCTTGCTCACTACTTCCATTAATAATTGTTTGTTAATGTTAATGGTTGTTTGAGAATTTTACTAGATCCTGTATCTTCCTATCTCACTTCTTAGAGTACTATACATCTTATTTTATACTTCTCTGCTACTCTTACTAAATTAAATGCTGCTCCTTGTTTATATAAAGTCCGTAAATTCCAAGTACCACAAAATAAATCCAAATTCCAGTTTCCAGTCTTTTTTTCAAATAATCTGTCCCGAGGCTTGGTGTTTGAGTCCTGAACAAAGGTTTTTTTACTAGGCAGGGTTGTCAACCCTGCGCTTAACCCCCAACCTGGAGGGCTATTTCACACCGACCATTTAAGGTCAGCGTAGGGCTATTGCAATACACTTTACAATGTATTGGGCGATGGGAGCGCCACTTTCCCTACGCTTCAGCTCGGGGCCCCGGGTTCGCTAAACCCGTGACACTGAGTGTCTCCCTGAGGTTTGAAAAGTACTACACATCGTATAAATTAGTCATAATGATTACTAAGTAGCAATTAGCTATACAATACAGTCCTGTATAAAATATTATAGTCGCCCTAGTTCGTCATTAATCATTATCAAAGTATTATGATATTTTTTTGTTAATACATATGACGAGTGTCTATAAGTAACTTACATATGTACGATACTGCGATATCATATTACAAATTTACAACTTATTAATTTGAAATTGATAAATTTAATATTATAATTATTTAATTTTATAACATTAATTATCTGTTTTTTTGTTTTATCGAAATCAATTATTAGTTATCTGTGTACAACACTGCCTATTTGTCATAATCGCACCATTTTTAAAATTTAAATGTTTTCAGGCGTAAAAAAAAAAACATCTTTGTAAAATCTATACATTCCTCGCTTCGCTCGAATTTAAAAGTCGTGTAAAGAAAATGACCAGAATTGAATTATTCGAAATTATTGAGATCTATAAGACAAGAAATGAAGAAATGCAAAATAAAATAAAAAGTTTTGTATCTATAAGTTGCTGATAAATACATAAAAAATAAATTACTTTATTCATGACTAAACAGACAAAGACAATTTCCCAACGGATGCGCTAAAATGTACAAAATTAGCCTTATTTACTTATTGTTTCATAACGATTTTCGGAACGACCATACTAGTATATAATAGTAGATATAATAAGCTATAGAATCACTTAAAAAATTATTATTAGAGATGAAGATAAAATATTTAGTAAATTGTATCAAAGTGAAAATTGAGATGCTTGAAAGTTGTAAATTCGAAAGAATAATAGGAACATCAATATGTTTAAATAAAAATAATCTTTACAGAATGATTGTAATCTGAAAAACACAAAACAAATTGTTTAAGCAAATACACTTGTATGGATTGTCATACAGCGATAAGCTATGGCCGGCCTATAATTATGGAAAAATACCGCGATTAGTTCAGTTGTTTTGTTCACGTTGAGTGAAACGTCACGGTGTGCAGAGAATTGGTTTTGCTCACGTTGAGTGAAACGGCACGGTGTGCCGCAAGTTTTGTTGTCAACGTTTAGTGAGAACGGTTGTTTCACGGTGCTGATTTGTACTATGACCGAATGTTACAACTAAATCGCCGTGTTTTAAGTTGAGTGCGCGCTGGAGTCGCGTTTCTGATGAACGCCAACTTATTCACAATTGCTGATTTGTCCACTGTTTTTGTTTTTATCACGGTCATTGCTGGTTCTACATTCACACATATGGTCGTCGATGTTGTCGTGAGTAGGGGATGTGTGTGTGTCTGCTTGGTCTACACTGTACTATTGTAAAGACTGTATTTTGTTCATATTGTGAGATTATCACTTTGTAATAATACATTAATAATTTGTAAATATTATTATCATACAAAACAAATGCATTATTGTTTTTAATTTAAGTATTTCTTTGGGCGCCCAGCATTTTAATGATCTACTCTATATATTGTAATGAATTAAGTGAAATAATAATAAGATCAATTAAATTAATAATATAAAGTGTCCAATCTTTTTTTTTTTTATTTACGCTATTAAGTACGTCGTCCAAACCGGGCGTGTTTGTCATCAGGCGGGCGACGTACGAACACAAATCAATACTTTTGCTTAAATATTATTTTCAGTATTCATTAAACCCAATGAAAATTTGTGGTCATATTGGATGAGAACCTCTAGCATGTGTAAGTAATTTAAAGTTAATAATATTGACATAATGCATCTAATCAATATATGTATGTAATAATGGATTCGTTAATTACTTAATATTATGAAAACTTTAGACTGTTCTATATGGTATATTAATATTATTGTTTGAATATATTTTCATGCACTTTTATATATTTTAGTTTTCTACTAATTTTAAATTATTAATTCATTAAAGAAACTCTATATTCCAATACTTCCGAATTTTTAAAATGTTATTGAACTTTTGTGAGATTTATTAAAATATTATTTATTTGACAACACTTTAATAATAAAATTAACATTTCGTTAAAATTAATTAATTTTAGTGCATACATGTAGTAAGTGATTTATGTACCTATAAACGTTTTATTTTTATATTTAATGAAAAAAAAAATTAAAAAGAATTATTTAATGGAAAAATAATTTTAAATTGCTGAAGACGTGATTATTATTAAATGATAAATAATTTAATTATAGTATTATAAATTGATATTTAATATTTTTTTATAACTAATATATTTAATTTTTTACCTACACTTTTGAATTGTATTTGTATTCATTTTAAAATTAGTTAATATTGTAAATTATTTTAATTTTTATAGCTAATGATAGTACGTATATAATAATAATAATAATAATAATAATAACAATAACAAATATATACATTTATTAGTAACATTTTTATTAAAATTTTTTTGTAAATTATTATTTTTTTATACAATCTATAATCATAAGAATAATAAGTACATATATCAGCTAACAAGATTATAGGATATAAATGTAAGATGAAAGTACCGAGATTAAGTTAGACTTCCCGACTTTAGATAAAAAAAATTATTTCAAATTAGTATTATACATTCTTATCAACATATATAAATATTATATTACACAGATGAATTTAAACCAGACCAATTGTTAAATTGAATAATAATTATTAATAGGGATGTATACAGTACTTTAAAAAATTATAAGAATTTTTTGGTTATTTGGAAGTACGACACCAACTTTGAAAACAAAAAGTATTATCATTAATTATATTATATACTATAGATTGCTCATTGACCATATTTTCGATGGCGTCGAATTAAATTCTCAATTTATGGCGCGATAATACATCAAATTTTTGATAAATTAATATTTTATTTCGGTCGTCGTTAATATGACCTAGTGTGGCGCGGAGAAAACCGTTTTTTAATTGTTACCTGGGTATTATTAAATGGTAAATAATAATATTATTATTATTCATTACTTATTACCATTAACCATTCGTAATTAACCGCAAATAATACCATCAAATGTCAAATATTATTTATATAATAATTCTTATTTTTAATAATAATATAAGCGAGTTATTATTTAAAATGTTTGTTTTTTGTTAAATTAATTTCACAATCTTTACAAGAAAATTAAAAATTGTTATTTTATTCTACAAAATATTATTTTTTTTAATTGGCTTAAATTATTAAATTTGAACTATTCGTTTTTGCGGTTTTTGAGGAATTGGTAAATCTATTAATTTTGATACCCAATTATTTGTCATTAGTGATATAAATGATGTTTCAGGACTTTGATTTAAAAATGAAAAGTGTTGTGGTGTTTTATTAAGATTTTTATTACTATAATCATGATCATATTTTGAACGTATCAGATTAAGTGTTTAAGGTGAGGAGAAAACATTTTCTACAAAAAAAAATATATATATATATATCATTATTTACTATATACATAATGTGTGATTTTCATGTATTTGAAAATAGGTATAAATATAATTAAATTTTTTTTTGCTATTCAGGTAATTTTTCAAATTTCCCAAAAGTTTCCTTACAAATTAAGAAAAACTATAGAAAAATGGCAATATTCAGGAAAACTTTATTTTTGACTATTTTGATTTTATTTATTTTGGAATAGTTCCATTGATTTTTAAATCTAAATATCTATATCTGTTCGAAACCTACGGATAGACGAATCTCGCGTCACCGGGTAACGATAAGGATTTTCCATATTTATAATTGATAATATTCGCTCCATCATCAGAGAGTAGTCAAAGCATTGATTATGCTTATTATACATCGATAGTCCAAGTTAATGCACAATGTCTTAACGCTTTATATAGTGAAATGAAAGCCATAATTTTAGTAGTGTGGGAGCCACTCCAATAGGTAGCGCAGATGTGTTTTGTTTTTCCACGGTTCACTAAATGATAATTCTTATCATTTTAATTATCATTTATCAATTTAATTAGTGTGTTTTCGCGAAGGTATCGAAAGGAAACAGTTTACTAAAAATCATTTTGACGATTGTTTTTGACTAAAACAGTAAATTTTTAACTAAAATGTTTGTTCTTATCACTAAATGCTTTCATCAACAGTTTTGTATTTCTGTTATCTCCTATTATAAAAATGATAATACAAAATAATAGTATTGTAAACTCGTACTATCGTAGTGACGTGAAATAAAATAGATTTTTTAATAAGTGATTAGGATTTAAATTTGTATTATCAGTTTTCACTCATTTTGACAATGCATAAACTTGTTATCTAAACTAATGCGTATCGGTAAATAGAGTATTATAATTGGTATTTCTAGTTTTTCTAGTTACTTTGACGATCTATTCATAATTAATCAATGGTAAAAGTACCGTCGACAAGACAGTACATGTTTCGGTGTCAACGTGTCGTCACACAACCGTGGTGCCTTTGCGACTGTTGGCCACGTTTTTTTGGCGAGTAAATGACGAACAATTAATTGATTTGTTGAATTGATCAATGTTATATTTTGTTGTAATGTTATGTTTTCGTCTGTTATATGGTTTAGAAGTTCATCTCTTATGTGATTCAATACATAATCAAATAATACTGGTGTTAAGCGAAAGTTTTGCCTGAATTTTCGTCATTACAATGCAGATGGCGACGCACTAAAATTTGAAATGCACCTTCAGTAGCACGATTTTTAAACATCACACTCTCCTCCAAACGATTTATTTTGTCTTCCAATAACTCTTCATCTTCCAAAAATACAAATAATGCTTCATCTTCCATATACCAAAAGTGCATTACACGCCACTCGAGTGAATAATGAGTGACTTCGGTCGCACCACTTTTTAGGAAATCACAGCTTGAAGACCATAAAGACGGCTGTTATTAACAACCGTCATATCACAGCCGCTAAATAACGTCACCGCTATTCTAGGAAACCAAAGCCTAACTCACTCATATGGTGTTGTGCCGTCTCCAGTCGGCCATTTGGTCGATTTTGTTGGTATTTCTCACATATAATATATCTTTACCGAATTGGTCGTGTCCCTTGTGGTGACAGACTGACGGACATTTGTATGCGACGACATCTACTACAAAAGCATCTTCAGATTCCGGAATACGTAATTTTGCTCATAATTATTATTGTTACTTGTGTGATAATAGGTTTGTTTATATTATACTTAATTTAACATAATTTTGATGTCCAATATATATTGTGTGGGCGCCCCCTCACCATATTGTAATTGTTGATAGTTATTATATTATTATACTTATATTCAGGTGAATAGTACCTACTTAACATTATAATTAATTTAATCGTATACAAATGGCACCCATTTCGTTCGGTAATCACCTTATCTAGTTACCCGAGTAATCGGGGCCAACCGCCGATTCGTAAGAGTTCCCTTGGCGAACAATATCCTTTATGTTAGTAATTTATCAAAATTTTAAACATTGATTATCAATTACCTGAATGAACCTTGCTTAGAACCGTTTTTTTGAAATCGATGATTTATCATTGCTATCAAATTTTAATTAAAATACAACTATACCCTTCTTTCACTATCATGATAGTATTCATGATCAAATTAAATTTGTATTTATTAATTTTTGTATTATTGACCAAATCAAATGAATATTCCTTACCTCTCGCTTAATTTCTATGTCTTTGTTGGAGTTGTGTTTATTATTTTATCTACTGTATCGTGTGAATGTGTTTATTTTTAAAATTAATGTATCAATTATAAATTTGAAGAATACCTTTCTTTAAAATTAAAATACTAGGAGGCGGTAATATAAGTTAATGCGGCAATGGAACAATACTGAACACTAAGGCCGGTTCATACAATGTAAAGTGTTGGTTAACGCTAACTGGCGGTTAGTCTAATATTTCACGGACAGTTGGTTATTAGTTATTGGTAATAACTTATTACCATGGCTAAATATATAGGTATGTCAGCAACTTTGTAAAATGTTGTTATAGTTTGCGCATGTAGTATTATTACATGATATTTCATGAAAGAAAATCTTAGCTGGCAGTTGTTACGGTGGATTAGATTAGTTAGGGGATGTTTTATATGTTTCCTTTTCTAATTAAAACACATGTATCCTTATCATGTCAGTACTTTATTTAATTTTAATAAAACAAAGTATAAAATTCAACGTACCGACGGACGAGGCTAAAATTAGCGGTCTCGTCGGTGCACGTAACCCAGAGTTCGTGGGCCTAAATAAGTCGCTCTAATTTACAATTGGGTTTCACGCGTTTACAATATTTGTTTACAAATATACGATTAAATGTGGCACTCTCATGGATCCGAATCACTTAAGTAAGTATTGTCAGTCTCCGTGAGATTCCTGAGGCAACGAGTCTAAATAGGTCGTTGTTAGTCCTAAAAAGGACTGTTTTCATAATGAGTTCAAACCCGGTGGAACGTCGAATGTTGATCGCCTTCTCAATCACCCAATTTTCTTATCTTCGTTCACGTGAATAATTGCTTCTCACGTTGGTCCGGTAGTATTCCCGTTAGGCACCTGTGCCGATAATCGTACTGTTGTTTGAGGAAGATCTGATGTCTTGGATGTGAGATGATATTCACACAGATATGTATGTATCAATGGCACTGGTTGAAATATACGTCACAGGGGAAGTCGTTCTGAAAAGAACGGTTTTAGTGTAAGGTGGAGTGTTCGTCACCTAGGGATAGCGTTCTGAAAAGAACGGTTTTAGTATAGCATGAAATGTTCGTCACGTCGGCAGTTTTCCTCGGGAACAATTCCGTTAGTTGGCTATAGTCAGCTGTACGTCTTGATGGTTCCGGTGCTTAGTTCTAGTTAACAGCAAATCTTGTGTTTGATTTTGATGTTGACTGAACTGTCGTAAGGACTGGATTATTTGTTCGCCCGCATTTTATGTGTTTTTTTTAGTGCTGTACACGGCTGTGATTGGTCGTCATGTGAAATATCTCATTCATTATTCACGTGTGACCAATCATTACTGTTATTTGTTATGATAATAATTGATAATGAATTCACTTCCAGTGACCGCCGTGACATCTGCATATCATAAACTTGCTGACATACCTATATATTTAGTCATGATTCTTACAATATCCGGTTAGGTGATTAATCTCCGTAAAATAGCTACTTTACGGTCAGATTGATAACCGACAGAATTCTATCGGTTATCTTTCCGTTAAACCACAATCTCCCAGTTATACTGTATTATCAGTACAAACATGGTTATATTTTTATATTTATCGTGTTTTTCATGTATTAATTTTCGCTGACAATTTTGTGTTTTTATTTTTTCATCTTTTAAATACCTATAAATTATTAAACAACTTTACGGCACAAAGTGTAAGAACTACTCTCATAACGTAAAATTTTGATGTTATATGAAATAATTTTTCATGTAATATATATATCATAATAAAATAATAATTAAGGATGTGTAATATATGTATAAACAGTGTTTTTTTTATTATTTTTTTTTTGTTATTTAACTTGCAAAAAAAAATATACAATTTACATTTTTTAAAACATTATTTTATTATAAAGGAACATTACTAACATAAATTATTAAATAAACAGTCATTATATTTTATATATATAAAAAAAAATAATAATAATCTTCACTATAATATCATTAACAACTGTATTTTGTCATCGTCCCTCTTGAACCTTGTTAAAAATGAAAACTAATTATTATATTAACTCATGAATTACAATAAAATCATAAATAGTTAAAAATAAAATATAATATATATTATAAAACATAATATTTATAAAGAAAAAAAATTATATACAATAACTAACAGTCGAAACTAGTTGTTACCTTTCAAATTATTTTTCAAATACTTTAGGCATATTTTTTTTGTGCACCGGGCTCATTTATTAGAAAGTGAGGAAGACATTTTAAAAAGATATAATATATTATATTGTGTATAAAGAATTAAAATGTAATATCGCATACGAATTTACGAGGGAAGACCAGATATATAAAATAAAAATGAATTGATAACATAATTTAATAACAACTGTTTGCGCATGTGCAGATCAATATAACATGGTCGCTTGTGGTTGTTTTGGGAATCACTGGTGGTAAAACTGATGGTTAGTTATACCAACGTTAATTGGAGGTTATAAGAATGGATTCATGTAATCGAAACTTAACGGAAAAAGTTGCCGTTAAGTTACCGACCGCGACTACTAGCGATTGCAACGATACCGACCAGAATTACCACGCGCATGAAGCGTTGCATAACGGTACCGACCAAACAGAGCGTAGAAAAACAGTCCTGTGAGCAATCTATAGTATGTTATTTAATCAATGGTATTATCTAAAACATTAAAAATCCAACTAATAAGCGCACCTCGGTGCCGTCGTTTCGCTCCGAAAATAGAAAATATCCCTCGATTTAATATGTAAAGTTATAACTCAACTAATCAGTAATCAGTTATTAGTAATATATAATTGAAAATGAATATATAAATATGAATATTGTAATTTGAAATAAATTATCTTGTACCAATTAATTTCGTGGGATTTTAGTTATCTATGCTGGTATTCCTATTTCCACAAAACTCGGATATACATTTATTCCTCTTATCAAAACTCGAGATGACTAGACCACTTCCGAAAGCGCACACCCACCAATTATATTTCTAGGGTATTTCGTTTAAATTTTAAATTATTTTATTAATTGATTAGTACTTCACTAAACCATTTTTAGGCTTTACGTGTATTTTCTGAAATGTTAACAAAGGCAAAATTTTTGGCTTAGATATTCGGGTGGTTAATGAAGGATTTAAATTAACTAGAATATAGGGTTATAGCACATTCAGTCTAAATTTTCATAAAAAGACCAGTGTGTTGAGTTTTGTAGAAAATGTAAAATGGAGTTATGAGATGAAAAATGTTGTTTAGAATTATTTTAATTTTATTTAAATTTAATATTTTAGCAGTATCCAAGATTTTCCGTAGGTCCGGTTGGATTTATTAGTTTTATTTATAGTGTAACCTTTGTGTGAAGTAATAGCATTGATTATAGATAGTACTATCTATAATCAATGGTAATAGTATAGAGTTGGGTTAAAGAACTTGTAGCAATATTTAATTTATTCTTTATTTGGTTCTTACAATTATCA
>CM023360.1:31269000-31286245 GCA_013282895.1 Eriosoma lanigerum
AATGGTAAGTAAATAATTGTTTTTCTTTCATTTCAAAATATTAAATTATTTATATTGTATATATGGTGGTGTCCTCGACCCATTTACCTATTGGTTATTGTAATATCTTTGCGAAAATTTGAATTTCGGAATGATTTTTTTAAAAGATTATTTAGGAAATGGTTAAGTCTATTACTTAACTTTATCTAACCTAGCCTTTTTTTTTGTCCATGTTCAATCGACAGCCCGTATTGAATTGCTTACGCAAAAAAGGGCCAAAGGGCTGCCCTCGTTTATTTAAAGTAATAAATAACAAAACAAAATAGTTATTTGGTAGACGGGTCAATCCTCTAACTAAGGGAGGAGACAAATTTGAAATGATCGATAGCACTTCGTTCGGTATGCCATCGGGTAATTCGACTTTACCCCTGTTGAATCCGAGTGAGGCTAGTTTGAATTCTTCAAGAGAAAACAAGGGGCTTCATGACTTTCCTGAACGGAGTCAGCTTTTTAAGAAGGTGGGAATATTGGAATATCATAACATTAGATAAGGGATTTGGAAGGGAATGGTACATCTGCGATTTCTCCTTCTCACCCTTTGGTAGCAAGTTCAGGCGGTTGTCTATTCAGCTTCATGGTGACTACCCAGTAAAGAATTTCCCAAGGACCAATGTCGACTTCCAAGCAGAGTTCTGCCCAGCTGCGTTCTTGGTCTGCCCTTATTAAATTACGGATAACTTTTCGAGCCTCCTTGATATCTTCTCTTTCTCTAATACTCTTCAGAGGGCTATGTTTTTTTGCCACCCTCGTGTATGCCCGTTATTTCTGAAGGAACTGCAATCTTTGATTCGCGATATCTTCGTTCCACCAGTTCACGGGTTTACGCCTTTGATCACCTAGTAGTCTCATCAGCACGTTAGCGTCAACATGCTTAACAAGAAAATTGTTAAGCCATTCTGTAGCCTCATTGGCCGAATCCAAATAATTTATCTCAGGTTTTCCAGCTGCAAACTGCTGCGTAAGGCCGAATACATCCAATTTTCTGACCAATTGAATATGGTCACTTTCAAGAATAATGCTTATGTATGAATAATCACTCGCAGAGTATTCAATTAGAATTTTCCATGCATCACCTTGTAACATCTATACCTGGAGATCGTTACATCAATTATCGATTCAGAGGCTCCCTGCACAAAGGTAGGCCTATGGCTTAAGTCGTTAACCAGGAGTCCTAGGCTAGCTGGAATAGCTTCCAGAGCTTTGCCTTTATTACCTTCTATATCGGAACCTCAAGAACTTGATTTCGCATTGAAATCCCCAACTACTAGAAGAAATTCGTCAGGTTTAGTTCATAGACGTATTTCTCTTTCTATGATGTAGAGAAATTCGTTGAACGCTTCAATTCTTGTTGCAACTATGGGCACATTTAGTAACCAGTATCAGCTAAAAACTCTTATTTTTCCGAATTGTAGTCAGACTCAGACCAGACCCTGAGTCTTCCACCATGAAGCCTTACTTTACGTGAAAAGAACACGTGTTGTTTAGCTTACTGACAACTGCTAAAGTTGCTTGGGCTTTTGTTGTATTCACTTAGTATGATAAGCCCAATTTCGCGCCTGTTGATGGTTTCAAACAAAGGTAGTTGTGCTTCTCGAGACCGGTTTAGGTAATTTGCAAACAGTTAACCATTACGAGTTTTAAGGTGTTTCGCTGCTTTGTTGTAGAAAGCAGCGCGCCGAGCTTCGCAAGCACCTGATCCGAGGCGGTGTGTGGCTCTCTTAATTCCGGAGTGGTCACAGGCAACGCACCGATCCTTGCCATCTGTGCACACTTTTTCGTGATGGCCGTCTTGGTTGCATCTTCGACAAGCTATGGAGAGGTTTGGTCCTACGCAGTCCTTATTCGAGTGACCATATCCATGGCACCCGAAGAAACTCACGGGATGGGGCGCATCTTACTCATCATCCACCCTATTTTGATTTTGGAAATCTTGGCAGCTGTGGCAGAAGACATTATTGATGTGGGTATCCTGTTGCCACTTCTGGTGCTCCAGGGTACGGATAGTTTAACCACTCCCCTTTCGGTGATTATTTCAGGATCGTCATCGGTCTCAGGAATAGCCTCTAGAATAGCTTCTAGAACCTCCAGTCTGCTTGCTGCGGAGTCAATGTCGATTATTTCTACAGGTGGATGGATACCGAGTTGTGTGATAGTGCCAACTTTTGAGCCTACTTGGCTTGTTAACGCTGCGCTGAGGTTCTTTGCTGTCTCATACGACATTTAGATACATTTCAATTCTCCATATTTCGTTAGAATATCATCCAATCTATTCTAAAATTTTCTCTATTGTGAATTCTCAAAAATAATTTCAATTGTCTACATTCAAATTTACATTAGTTGCGACGAAAATTATTCAATATATCAGATTTTCTAAATTTAAAAGTAGGTAGGTATAATAACGTTTTAACAGAAACCAACATGGTTGACACCCATTATACATTTAATATTACATGCTCATATTACTTATTTTATAATTAACGTAATTATAAATTTAAACATATTTAGAAAATATCAATCGTAAGTAAATAATTGTTTTTCTTTCATTTCAAAATATTAAATTATTTATATTGTGTATATGGTGGTGTCCTCGACCCATTTACCTATTAATTATTGCAATATCTTTGCGAAAAATTTAATTTCGGAATGTTTTTTTTTTTTTAAAAAAATATTATTTAGGAAATGGTTAAGTCTATAACTTAATCTAACCTATTGATATATCGATGTGATCAGATAAACCCGATATAACCTTTTCGCAAATTTTATCTCTCAACAATGGACATTATTATTCTTTCGATTTAGGTACCTACGAGTAATATAGTAGCAAAATATTTTTTGAGGAATTCACTAGATACTTAACTTTATAAGGGAGTTTTTAATTACCCGCGGTTAGACGGATGAGGTTATGTGCATTTAATTTAAATTCTTGTAGAAAAATTGTTTAGAATGCCTATAATCTGTACGATCAAAATCAATTGTTTAGTTTCACCAACGTTATAACATTATCTATAGTTATGTATATAAAATAATTGTTAAAAATATCGGCTGCGCGCAATATGTGCAGAATATTGTAGACTATAGTACCCATAAATATAATAGAGATTAAATTAAAAATATGTCAAAATAGAAATGTTCCTATTTTATATTACAAAAAGTTCTGATCATTTTATATCTAAACATAATATATTATTAAAGTTATAAAGCTGGACATAGTAGGTAGTTACTTGTCATATTCACATAATAATGAGGTCAATCTGTTAATGTAGACATAGGTATTTATTATGACAATGTCATTTCTTCAATTATTTAATTATACATACACATTATGTATACACATCTGTATTCTAATCCTCATCCATTCCCGCAAAACTATTAAATATATAGTCAATCATTTAAATTATGAATGTGAAATTATTATTTTAATAAAAAAATCTTATGTAATAACATATATAAAGTATTATAGCTACATACATAAAATAATAATTTGATATTAGTAGGTAATTGGGTAAATTATATTTACTTTTTGATAATTCATTATTTTAACTTTGAAAACATACATCATATTCAGAATTAAATTTCAAATATATCCTTTTTAATACAGTATATTATGTTATTAATTTTTTAAATTGCATTACCTACTTATTATTTTAATTTTAGTAATATATTCAAATTATTTATATTTATTTATTTCCTTATAGAAATTATTGCACAATATAACGGTGAGTGTAGATATTGTGTAAAATATTACTATTTCTTACATATCTGTTTTTATTAATAATTATCTGAATATTCTGAATAAAGAATAATATGTTTAGAGAGGATTTATGAATATAGTATATAATTATTAAAAAATATAAAATAATTCTATGTTATTTTTCTATATGCCTTCTATAATAACAAAAAAATGCTTTAACTTAGTAGTGAAGGACTTTTTGGTTATTTTTATAACTAATTAGGTACATATAAAAAATATATAATCATTTATAAAAATGTATTTAATATGTGTACCGATACATGTTATTGTATAGGCAATGCAATTCCACGTAAGAATAATTTTAAATTACATAATAATAATATGTCAGTTAAAATTCATTTTTTATTTTAATTATTAAATTATAGTACAAAATTAAATATAAAAGTATAAAATTATACTTTAAATATAAAAAGTGTACAAAAATGTCAGTACACATCAGATGACAATATGATTATAGGTTTTAAAATTTGAATTTTTTAGAAAAACGAATAAACAATACTGCCAAAAAAGATTTTTTTTAAAAAATGTCTAATATAATATTTATTTATTTTTGCGAAAAACAAATAGTTTTAATTAAACATTATTTAACTTTTATTATTATATTAATAGTTTAAAATTAATAATACAATTTAATCATCCTTTTTAGAAATTCCTTGGTTTAATACTTTAATGAATTGTGAGTTTATTTTATACATACCAATACAAAATTGATAGTAATAAGAATTTCTGATAATCATGAATTTAATCTACATTATTTGTGATCGCAATATTTCTTTGATGAAACTACATTTTACATCTTTTTATTTAAGCTCTCTTGATTCATTGAATATACTAAGGCAATATTTTGTTTATCCTCGTACATTATTGTTACACATTCTGTTAATGTTTCAATTTCTTATGAAAATCCTCGAATTCACATGTACTTTGTTAAAGTGTATCTAATCGATTGAACTGAAATCGACATAGGAATGATATGGAGAAGGACACAACTGTTTTGGTATGTATTACAAGAAACATATGACAAACTAACAAGTTACAAGTTCTCGGTATTGTTTCTTTGTATTATCGCTGTTATATATTAGCAATGTTAATTTTGTTTCAATCGATTTTTCGATTAGATTATAGTGTTCAATATTGAAAATTTTGAGAATGTTGTTTTTCGTATTACATATTTACCTTTAATTTATTTTAAATGTTCTGTTTTCCGTATTTCTTTCAATACTTTTATTTGAAAAATTTCATGTTAATATTGATACTTGAGATCTTTAATAAGTGTCATTATATGCAGTTGGGTTTATTATTGTTATTAGTGATTCGGCATTGCATATATTTCTATATACATTCAATTATAATTAACATTTATGTATGTCTCAGTTTCGTAATTTATAATTAATATAATACGAATAACTTGAATTAAAATAATAATATAAGTATTTTTTTTTTAGATAAATATATCAAAGATGAATTGTATGAATATTATTGCTATAGAATTGGTTCATTAAGTATGTTTTTTACAATTATTATAATTTTTTTCTTAAATGTGTTTATTAATTAGTATCAAAAGATAACACCAATCATAATTTTTCTTTAGAATTAAATTAATTAAATAATTTATTTTAATTAGAGATAAATAATATATGATTGAAAGTTAAATTTTGTTAAATTTAACATTTTTGTAAAATTCGTATTTTAATAGGAATAGTGGCGCGGTCGGACATATCTGTGCAAGCGATATATCCAACGCGATCTATACGACTATTTAACATTGCATATCATCACTCGATATGTATAATGTAAAATAATAATAATTCGTTATGCAATGTCTAACAAATTCTAACAACTTTTTAACAACGTCTAACAAGTCCTAAATAAGCTTGTTAGAGTTATTTGAAATAAATGTGCTATGATTGTAGCGTCAACTTCACATACGTCAACCCGATATGTTTTTTTGGTGCACCACCAACTAGGTGGTGCAACGGCGTCCACCGGTAACTCCGACTCACCATTGGGTGGAGGAACAGGTGGGGTGGCGAGCCGAGCCGGTGTGCGAACGCGCGGACGAACGCTAACTCCGTCCGTCGTCGTTCACACACAAGAAAAAAAAAACTGTAACGCGAACAAAAAGGAACATGTCGCCATAATAATGTTTCCGCCAATAATATTTTGAACGTAAAAATGTGTAATCAATAAAAAGTATACTAGACATTTGTTAGATAAGAGACTTCAGAGACCAAATGTAAAGTATTTAAATTTCCGGCCATAAGATACAAAACTAAGTTTATAAATTGTGGGTCAAGTAAATATATTCAGGAATCTACTTAGGTACAAACATGTAGATTGCATCATAATTTCATGATATTTTTTTTCGTGCAATATTAAGCAATAAACTACATGTCTTCACGTAAATAAATATTGGTAATCTTGATTATCGATTTCAGTAATAGCTAGGTAGTGCGAAATTAATGTTCATCTATAAAATTGTTTATTATGTTTCGATAATTTTAGTGACGTACATACTGAACTGATTTGTTTGAGACTAGTTTATAATTATAATCATATCCAATGTGTTCTGAGTCTAAACCCTTTAAGATGCACACAGTAGGTAATAATTTTGTTTTTATATTGGTTCTAGATTTTATTCCATTATCTCAGACATACGTAAAGATATTTTTTCCATTTTTTGAGTATCGTGGTAAGAATATGAAACTAATAAAATAATTAACATAAATAATTTTATGTATTTCACAATAATATCAATTCTAAATTCTAATATACTATCTTAATTTTAATATTAATTCTACATTAATAATTATTTATTTATAATATTTTAAATATGTAAGTTATATAATTTCCTTCGTTTCTTTCCTTTGTGGTTTTCGGCCTTCAAGACCATACCGTCCACCAAGATTTCCCCCAGCTTTTCTTCCAATCCTCTCATTGCCTTACTTGTTTCACGTCTTCTTTTATCCTGTCATCCCATCTGAATTTTGGGTGTCCCAGTAGTCATTTTCCTTGTGGAGCATTTTCTAGGACTGTTCTCAACAGCGAGCCTTGCTTATGCCAAGCGTGCCTTTTGCTTATGCCTTTTGAGTTGTTCCTAATTTTCCGCCAGTACGACTATATCGTCCACGTATACTAAAAGTTCAATGTTTGCGTCTTATATCCTGACACCTCCTTAATTCATTCCTATTTCTCTTACTAGTTTATAGATATATAATATATATTGAATAATATAGGAGACAAGGCATCTCCTTGCCTCAGCTTTGTTGTCACTTGTACTACATTTAAAGTGTACTGTCCTACTTTGACCTTAATGTCTGTGTGTTCGATGCTCATTTTTATTAGATATATTACCTTCTGGAGTAATTCAAACTCTTTTAGGACATAAATCAAGGATTCTCTATGTATGAGTCATAAGCTTTTCTGAAATCAACAAATAGCATATGGATACCTCTGTCGGTTTCCCACATTTTCTGTAAAAAATGTTGTGGGATGAATATTTGATCAATGGTTGAATAGTTTTGTTTGAATTCAGTCTAATAGTCCCTTATAATCTCTTCCGTTCATGGCTTGATTCTATCTAGTAGGTAGTAAGACAGAATTTTGTAAGTAATATTATGCAGGGCAATTCCCTGGTAGTTATTACATAACTTCCTGTCCCCTTTCTTATGCATGGGTCACACCAGCGCCGTATTCCATTCATTTGGTATCACTTCCTTTTGTCATATTAGACCAATCAACAGGTGTGTATATTTAACCAGATCACCACTTATCGTTTTCAATAATTTTCCTATTATTTTATCTTCACCAGGTTCCTTGTTATTTTTTAAGATTTTGAATTGTTTCATAATTTCCTCTATTGTTGGCTCAGCGTATTCTGCTATGTTAGGTTCTCTATGTTTTAAGAAGAATGAGCTCTGTGACTCCCCGCAATTTAACAACTGGTCGAAGTAATCTACTCATCTTTTAAATATGTCTTCGTTTTTCGTTAATAAAGTTCCATTTTCATTTCTCAAGAATTTCTCCTTTGGTTTTAAATCATTATTAAGGGCATGTATCTTTCTATACATAGATTACATGATTTATGGTTTTTGGAGTCTTCTTTAGCATCTCTTACTAACTTACCCTCTATATGCTTTCCTTGCTCACATCTTAAGATATTACTTTTCACTCCCGTAACTCAGTTATACGTGTTGATTGACATTGCCTTATCCCATTTAACAATTTTAAAATACTCGTGGAATTAAATTGTGAAAACATGCAATTTATCATTACATTCTATTCAACAAGTTATTAGTGTATGAACCATTCGAACGTTTAATAAAACTAGTAAATGATGACGCCTTCTTTAGTCGAAAAAACTACTTCTTTATAAAATGTATATCATTATAAGAATATACGTGTTAAATTGGGAATGATCATTGTTAGCCATAAAATAATTTTATAAATATTATTCATTATTTTTTTTTAATATTTATGACAATTAACAAAAATGAGTTTTATTTTAGATCTATCAAGTAAGACCATTTGACAATTATTAATAATAAAGAGTTTAATAGTTTCATCTTATAAATATTTTCAAATTAAATAATTTGATAACATTGAAATACTTTTTACCTATCATCGGTTAAGAATAATTAAATACTAGACATACTATATTCTTACTCTTTCTTTTAATACACAAAAATGTTATCTCTCTCTCTCTCTATATATATATATATATATATGATGATAATCTATATAATTTATGAAATAAAAGATGTAATATATTACTATTTCAGATTCGAGATGTAAGTATAATAATATGTACAAGTAGGTACCTATATTAAACGTAATACATTCAATGTATTTATTTTTCATTTATACTCTTTGGATTATGAGTGGAAAGTATCTTACAGAGTACATCTGCAATATTTTCATTTAATAATTAACACCTATTTCATTTTAACCAATAATCATTAAATGTAATATATAAATATAATAATTATATACTTAGTTACATAATTTGATTTGTTTTTTATTAATGTATAAAGTTCTGCAAAATTCTACAATTCTCTTTATCATTTTTTTTTATTATAACATACAAATAGGGGATTCAAGGGTGCTGTGTTCATTTACAATCTACATTATATTATGCGTCTCCAAATCATTTTATTCTTAAAATTATGAAAGAGCATGTTCAATCATTATCCTACGCATGCATCCATGACGGTATGTTCTTCTATATCAATTCTATATACTTCTTAATTTGTTTTCCATTCTATCCAATTTATTTCATCTACTGTACCTATTACCTACATGTATGTTACGACCTTTAATCTCTATTATCATTACAATATTATCTTTAAATCGTATCATAGAGATGTTTTCTTCAACGATCTTGATTCCAATATAATTATAGTATTGTCAGTTTTGTTTTTACCTTATTTATAATTTGTTAGATATAATAATAGGAAGTATTCTCAAAAGTATCGAAACCAGCATTCGTTCAAATAACAAATGTTAAACTAATCTATTAATTTTGTATGTATTTGTTATTATCCTGTAGTATAATTATATTTAAATTAGAGCATTTGATGATGATTTTGAGTTTTATAATATGCAATTAAATGATTTCAATGTATAAATATATAATAATATGAATATTTTCTTCTACAGTTTTCGTGTATTTTTATTTGTGAACGTTAAACTCAATTTACACCATATTTACAACTCGAGATTTGCTTTCATAAATTCCACGAGCGATTCTTTCTGTGCTAGAGTGACACAAATGCATTTAATTATTTTATTTGTATTCATATCGATATCTAATATTAATATTGTAAATACAATAATGCACAAAACACAAGTTTTGAATATTACCATTTTAAGGTTTTTAAATTTTATGTGTATAATTGTATAATCATTATCAATACATAGTTTGTGATAATACCAGAAAATGTCATGGAGCTATAAATTTATTCGTTAACGGAATGGTGTATCATTGTCTTCAACAATTATTATTTGATAGCTATGTGAGAATACGATTGATCGAATGTTATATCTAAAATGAATAATTATGATTGAATACTTCTATTAGGTTAAGTTGGGTTAGGTTAGGCTAATCGAACAATTCTATTCAACCAACAGTTTAGATAAATTTAAAAATAGACCACCATATTATAAAAGTGTTGATAACACGTTCCTACCATTATAGATCTACATTTATTATTTAAGCGCATGCTGTGATTTCTTATTTTTAATGCAGGTTATGTATTATTCATATAAGACGGTGTATATATAATAAATCTTATTATTTAAAATCTATTTCTCGTGATGTGTGAAATAATAAATATAATATAGCAACATAATATATATTAACACATATATTGTATATAAATAGGTTTGATTAATTTTACATTAAACTATTGTTCCCTTGTCCTTGAAAATAAATACTATTATAAATATAATTCGATATTTAAGATTTTAATTATCAAAAAGAAGAGGAGCATGAAAAACTAGTTTTACAGATAATAACTCAATGTAAGTATACAATTAGTATTAATTAATACTAAATGAATATAAATTTATTTTTAATTATCTAGTTAATAAACCAGCTATTTAAATATAGCTTATATATACATATATATATATATATATATATTTATATATTCTCAGGTTTTTTAAAAAATATATTACAAATCAGGTGTCACTTAGTTACCGTAGGGTAAAATTATTAAAAATACCTATGATTATAATTCTGTTATCCAGTAGTCTAGGATACTAAGTTGGATACAATAAATGTGTACGTTATATTAAAATGGAATAGTAGAAAATCTTTAATAGTGAGTAGGTATATATCCATTTTTTTAAATTGATTGTTTATTATTTATTTATTTGTTTTTCCCAATATTATATTTACACAAAAAAATTATTAGATATTTTTGTAAAGTATAGACATTTTTCCATAAAACTAATCTGGTAATAATAAATTTTTAATTCGTTATTGAAACATTTTAGGTAAACATCCACTAGATTCTCATGGTGCTTCTTCATCAACACATATTAGAACTAACATTAGTGGAGCACAAGATGATTATTATAATATGCAGCAGCAGGAATATTAAAAACAAGAAAATTACTATTATTCAAATTAGTGTGGAAATTACAATTTTTTCCCAATATCTTATATATAATAAGTGAACGTTTTGGTAAAATATTATTTTAAATTATTATATTTTAAAATGTTGTTTTTATTGATAATATAATATATGTTTAACCTAAAAAAGGAATGTAAATTTTTATATTTCCATTAATAATGTATTTCATTTTAAATTTATAAATGTTAAATGATTTGTTTGGCATTTTCGTTATTATAAATGTATCTAAAAGTTTCATATTACATATATAAATTTATACAGTGTTATATAATAAAAATTATAAATTTTATTTTATATAATAATTGCATTTATTGTTGTGTAAAAAAATATTTTATAATAACTCTAAGTTATTAATATTACGGAAAAAAATGTCAATTACCAAAAACAATATTCTATGGTAATGTATTCAAGATAATGTATAATATAGGTAATATACAAAGAAATAATATTAATGAATTAATAATTTATTTAAATTATAGTAAACGTAAATGAAATAAAAGTAGTAAAAAACTAGAATGTTATCTTATGTTGGGTATAAGATCCCGAATCAGTATCTACACGAATAGGTGAATATTCTGATCATTCGAGGATCCAGAACTAATTTTTGGGGAGGGATCTATTACTTTTATAGATTATAACAATTTACGTCCTTTCCTAAACAAGACAAAAAAAGGGGGAATGTCGATTGTAGACGTAACGAAATTATTAGTTTATTATACTTAAGATTTGAATACAATGATATTGTATAAGAAATACGATTCTACGCGAAACTTAATATACTATACTATACTAATAATTCATTCCAAAATTGTACCACACTTGTATATTACCGATGTTAATACTTAAAAAAATTTCAAGTTCCTACAGTCAAAACTTAATTAATTATCACGAAATTAAAAAAAAATTAAAATAACAGAAACTGTAAGTTTGCTGATTTTTCGCAATTTTATGGTAGTTTTTCTCCTCCCGAGGAAAAACTTTTGAGAAATTCGAAAAATGATCTAAATAAAGTACTAACTACACGTGATTTGTTATCGAAAGCATACCCTGCTTGTGGTAATCAAACCATTATTTCTACCCAAAAATGTGTTTTCATACATCAAGAAAAAAAAACATCTTTTGTAAAACCAATACATTCCTTGTTTCGCTCAGAATCTAAAAGTATTTCCTATCTTTCCGCTTTTTTTTGGGGGGGGGGTTTATTAGTTTCTATCTAGATTTTAATCTAGATGATACTTTATTTGGCTCATTTTAAAATTTCTCAAAAGTTTTTCTTTGGAAGAAGGAAATATAAAAAAAAACTATAAAAAATCAGTAAAATTCGGTTTCTTTTATTTTAAATTTTTTATTTCATAGGAACTATTTGAGTTTTGGTCCTGGGGACTTTTTGAAGTACTAACGTAGGCAATATACACGCAAATATATAATAAATGTATAATTGATTGATTTTCTGGCTAAATATAGAGAATTGAACTTTTTTCCAAAAATGCAAATTATGCAAATTCAAAAATCATTATAAATAATTAGGTTTTGGTCGTAGGGAGTTAAACATTTTTTGAGTATTCTCATAGGCGTTCTCCATTAGAGAAAAAAAATTGGTACGATTGGTGAATTTTCTGACTAAGTATAGAAATTTTAAATTTTTTTAATGATATTTAATATTTCCTGCAATTTTTGATTTATTGATTTGAAAATATTATCGATGCCTAAATATATACGACTTAATATTTTTACAATATTATATTTTGAAAATTGTAACTCACTAGTTTTTTTTATAAGCTATTATATTTATAATCTTTAGTAGTATTGTAAATTATATTTTATGTGTTTTTAATAGTCTGAAAACATTTTTTCGTGAACAAATTATAGTCGGATTGTCAGGAATAGGGTATGTTTTCGGATACAAATTGCATTTATTGGTACTTTATTTACCTCATTTTTCAAATTTCTCAAAGTTTTTCATTAGGAGAAAAAAATACCAAAAAATTGCTGAAAATTGACAAAAATTACGGTTTTGTTATTTTGGGTTTTATTATTTCATAACTTCTTGAATTTTGATCGTAGGGACTTGAAATTCATTTAAAATATTTATTGCGGTAATTTACACGTGGTAAACTTTTGGAATGGATTTTCATTATAATGTATTAAGTTTCGCTAATAATCGTATTTTCTAATACAATATCATTACATTTAAATTTTATGTGTAATAAACCACTAATTTCTCCAAGGACTAAAGGAACGAAGGAAGAACATTCAAAATCGACCTTTCCATTTTTAATGTGAGTGGGTAGTCGAATTATGTAGTTTGATTCAGACCTTTAAAATATTCTGCACGCCACTGAATTTAAGAAAATACAAAATATACAGGTTTGAGTACAAGTTTAAATAATAAATATTAAATACAATAAAAATAACAATGGTAATATTTTAATAGGTACCTATAAAAACATAAATTAATAACTGTTTAAATATATTGGCACAAAATAAATATATAAATATTTTATATATATATATTTTTAAAACATTATGACTTCTATTATATTGCTTATTAATAAAACTAAATGGATTCAGCCATACCAGAACTTAGGTAATACAATACTTAATTTAATAAATTGTTATAATCAAAAATAAATAAATAAAGTTAACTACTGTTTGATTGACTAAATATTATCAAAACAAATCGTAAAAACATTGTAATATTACTTAACGGATTGAAAAGTAAAGTTTATATGTAATACATATAATAATCTTCAATTTCAGAAGACTTCAAATCGTTTCGGTATAATCTGTAAAGTTTTCAATAACTTTAATTATTGAACTAATTATTTGGTTTTTTTTTTTCTAGATAAAAATATAACAGTAATCTAATTGTTAAGTGAATGTATGACAAAATATAATTTTTATTTCCATTTAACAACAGTGTATATGTGTCACCAGACAGGAATGATTAACTACTACCAAAAATTTGTGGTTGTACTGGGAAGGACCACTCAGTTGAACCGAGACAAAAAAAAAAAAAAAACAAAAAAACTTCATAACGAAAATAATAAATAAAAAATATGAGGTGTTCCCGTGTCTGATCTGAGGTAGGCAACCAACTGTCTTTACCGCGGGCCGAGTTTATCGGGTGGCGGCGAGTCGGTGTCGCAGATTTCGGCGACGACGAGGAGCGGGATCAAGTTATACTCTGGGAAGTAGGTCGTAGAGTTTAGTTATATGTGGGAGGGGGGATGTCTCTGTGATCCGATAAACAAAGTTCAATGACCACAGAGCGCACAAAATCGGGAAGAAAACTTAATTCTAAACGATAAACACACAATTTACGAACCAACTTAAAACTACGACGGTGATTGGTAACTGTTGGTGACTAGATTCGATCCGGTCTTTTGAGTGGCTGTGGATCTCGAGGACCTGGTGCGGTCTCTCTGGAGCACCTCCGGGTACTGGCGGATTTATGTAACCATGACACAAGACGTCACAGCAAACACAAAAGTTGGGAATGTAGATAGTTTTAAAAAAATAAATATTCAAACACTATTTATAACTTTCAATGATTTCGGTTTATTATGTTGTATCTTACGAAAATGTGTTGCAGCACCGGCAGGCGACAAAAACAACGTAGCCGCAGTGGCGTACGATGACAAACGAAAAAAAAAAATTTAATGTTGCCGCAATGGCGAACAGATCAAGAAAAAAAAAGTGGAAATGTCGATTGTAGGCGTTCCTCCTTCGTCCCTTCGGTCCTCGAAGAAATTAGTGGTTTATCATAATTAAGATTTGAATGCAATAACATTAGAAAATACGATTCTGAGCGAAACTCAATATACTACAATACACTATAATAATAATTCTTTTCAATATTTTATCTTGCTTGTATATTACCTATGTTAATACTTTTCAAGTACCTGCGATCAAAACTCAATTAGTTATCACGAAATTAAAAAATTTTAAATATCAGAATTTTGTCGATTTTCCGACATTATTTGGTAGTTTTTCTTCTCCCAAGGAAACACTTTTAAAAAATTTGAAAAATGGGCTAAATAAAGTATCAACTAAACGAAATTTTCTACCGAAAGCATAACCGATTTGTAGTAATCAGACCATTATTTCTATCCGAAAAAATGTTTTCATACATCACAAAAAAAATATATATAAATAATATTCAATTAAACTAAAAATATTCAAATATTAGAAGCTTATAAAAAAAATTGTCAGTCACGATTTTGAAAATATTTTGTAAAAAGATTAAGTTGTATATGATTTGACTCTGATAAAATTATCAAATCAAAAAACCAAAATTTACGGGAAATATTAAACATTTTTGGAAAAAAGTTCAAAGTTCTATACTTGGTCAACCGATCCATTCCAAAATTGTACCACACTTGTATATTATCTATGTTAATACTCAAAAAAAATTTCAAGTCCCTACGATCAAAACTCAATTAGTTATTACGAAATTAAAAAGTTTAAATTAACAGAAACCATAATTTTGATTTTCCGCCATTTTTTCGTAGTTTTTCCCCTCTTAAGGAAAAGCTTTTGAGAAATTCGAAAAATGAGCTAAATGAAGTATCAACTAGACACGATTTACTACCGAAAGCATACCCTATTTATGGTAATAGGACCATTATTTCTACCCGAAAAAGTGTCTTCATACATAAAAAAAAAAAAAAATAAAACATCTTTGTAAAACCAATACATTCTTTGCTTCGCTAAGAATCTAAAAGTATATACACGAAACAGATAGGGCGATGGCCGAAATAATAATAAAAATTTACATAAGATGGTGAAAACAGAGATAATATACAATAATGACAAATAATAATAACAATACTTATAAATACACGATATTCAGGTAATTAAAATTCACAATAAAAGGACGGTAATGAGAGAAAGACAAGGAACGTCGTCACGGCAGCGACGGCGATCGCAATGGCCGTACATGCCGTCTGTTCTACGCGAAAACAGTGGTCAATTTCAGCAATAAAAAATATTTTGTTATCTAAGGTAATTTCATAATACATGTAGTAGATATTTTTTATATTTCTATTTTGACCACCGCATTGATCCGAATACATAATTAAATCGTATCTATTAAAGTCATAAAATTTTTAATTAAGTTCTATGTATTAATTTTGAAGTAATGATGTGGTATTTTTAAAACATTTACATACAAATTATTGGAACAAACGTTTTACCGGTTATATTTTTTCTGCTGTATAGGTATAGAATCAACATGCGACTTCTTAGAATTCATTACATTTTCCTTCCAAATGTGTTCCATTCTTGTACGAGACAGACGGTTATGTTCTATATTTCCCCCCAACTAATGTTGTCTCCGAAAGAGTATCATTATCTTCTTCAGAAGTACTTACATAATATGGATCCACCGTGTTCAAATTTTCAGTCGCCTTATAAAGATATCAGTCACTAATCATTAATAATTTAATGTTTTAATGTATTCTCAAAATGTAAGAGCTAACCGTGAAAAATTATCAAATTTTAAAAAATACTGTTCTCTTCCAGCACCATAATAAGTTCTCAAACAGTATCTTTATCTCCTGATCTTAACGTCACAATAAAGATTTACGAATCTAAACAAAATTATAAATTACCTTTAGATTGTGACATGGGTCTATGTTTGAATATTTCGAATCGTATATTCCATCAGGCCGAAAATAATCAACTGTCCGACCCGGCTCACGGTAATAAAGCGGACGAAAATACTATATACTCTAATTAAGCGCGAAGCGCCTTATCGTGGTCGTCTCCCTTTAGCGCGCAGTCGCACGGGCAGCGAAATATTTATATTTATAATACTACGGTAATTGCGATTATGTAATCGGTTTTTACTAATTATTACCCGCGACCGTATATCGAAACGATGTAAATATGTATATTATTAATTAATAATATAATATGTAAAGATCGGGACTACGAACGACTGACTAAACGTCTAAACGAAGTCTACACCAGATATAATTGTTAAATTTTTATTTATTGTACATGCAAATAGCTAAACTAAATTTTAATTAAATTTAACACCGGTGCAGTGAGTTTTTTGCTTAACTGTCAGACCCGTGCTCCATGTTATTTGTCAATCTTTTTTTGCAGAGATTATCATAGAGGAAATTAAAAATTACCAATAATTGAAAATTTAGTTTTAAACATCTAAATTTAGAAAGTCCTAAATACAGTCATACGATAAAAGCTAGTCAATATGACGTGTGTGAAGTTAGCCCCCCAACATTTTGTAACCTCAACAAAAATATTGGTAACCTATGTTAATTAATTTGTAACTATTTGTAACCAACTT
>CM023360.1:31286345-31300233 GCA_013282895.1 Eriosoma lanigerum
TGATATTTAATAATTTGGTATGTTACCTTGACAGTACCTATATATATTAAATATATATATATATATACACCACATATATATGTGACTTAAGTCAGTTTAAATAAGACTTTCTTCATTACAAATATTTACTATATTAATACCTATAATTAACATAAATAATTTATTTGTATATAAACATGGTTGTTCTATAGAAATAAGTTAGTGTTTTTTTTTTTAACTCTTGATATACTCTTCAACTCTTATATAGTAAATGTTTTTAGTATTATTGTAAAACGTTAATATTACTAAAGCATTATGACGTATATCTGTACAATTTGTGATAAAGTTTTTACCGCTAAATGTAATATGTTAAGACATAAAAAAACACATGACGGGTTATTATTTACATGTGATGACTGTCCAGAAGTCTATACCCGTAAAGATAATCTTATAAGACACGTAAAAGAAAAACATTGTAAGTAATTTTAAATATTTTTAAAAAAATTATAATATTATTTATGTTTATTAGTAGGTTTTATTAATAATTATACATATTCTCATCAGATTTGGCTAATCATGGAAACGAACATAATACGTTAACATCTGCAGACAAACTCGTAACAGGTAAATAATTGTAGTTGTACTATTCGCTGTTATATAAATAAAACTTAATCATAATTTGTTTAATTAAAGATGATCAAACTACCAATACTTCGAGTATGATTTCATTAGATATACCAACAACGTCAAATTTATCGACTTCAAATAATAATCAATTAACCGCTACACTTAAACGGCGTAAGCCGGTTACCACATCTCAAAATATTAGATTAAAAAAAAAAAATCGTGCTGATTTACCCTATACAGAAGGCTTTAGCGAAATTGATTCTTCGTTGGATCGAACAATTGTTTGGTATTATAGAAAAAATTTCAATAATATAATAAGTTATGTACATTTTCTAAATTCTATTAAAACAGTATTAATAGAAAAATTAAAAGAAAACGTACTTATTAAACCTATAAAATATAACCTTAAATTAGAAGCTACATATCACATACCAAATATAGATACATCATTCATAGACAGATCGTTTAAAACATCGGCAAGGGAGGTTTTTATACATAGTGATATCGAAAAAATGATCGAAACAGATTTTTCAGTTTTATTAGCCGAAGAAGATGCTTATACGGGTAAAGGGAGTGGTTTTTCCTTATCGTCTATCGACGGTCTTTTATTGGGTATATATGAATATAAACCTCTTGGCGGCTCATCGTACATACAATTACCGCCAAGTATTTTAAAAAAAAAGAGCCGTCGTGAATCCGCAAAACACGGATCATTTATGTTTTAAATGGGCTATTCTTGCAAAACATGTTAAGGCGGATGGCAACCAGTGTCGTGTCGGTAGTAATTATACTAATGAAGAATATAGATATGACTTTTCAGATTTAAAATATCCAATGATTGTTTCTGATATAAAAAAATTTGAATACAACAATCCTGGGACTTCGATAAACGTGTATGGCATAGAAAACGTGAAGAAACAAATGAATGATATTATTTATCCGTTAAGAGTGGTGGATATTGAAAGGTCTAATCATTTTGATCTGCTAATAATCGACGACTCCGGTAAATCAAATAATTATGAAAACAAACATTATACGTATATTTCGAATTTTTCATGACTAGTATCGTCTCAAAAAACAAAACACGAACACAAACTATTTATTTGTAAAAAATGTTTTACTAAATTTGATAACCAAATTAATAAGTTTAAATTATATGGGAAGGAGGCACTAGAGCAGCATAAAAAAATATGTAATTTATATGTACCTATTTTACCTATTTTGCCCGCTAAAGGAAGTACTATTAAATTTGATGGATGGTGTAAAATGCAACGACTTCCAATCGTTATATTCGCAGATTTTGAAGCTATACTTAAAAAGATTTCCGATAAAAACGGAATGTACACCGAAGCATTCCAACACCATCATCCGATGAGCTTTGGTTTTTTAGTTATAGCGTCTGATGAAGTACCTAGAGAATTACTAGACAAGTTTAATATACCGTTAAAGCCTATTATTTTCAGAAGATCGAGGCAGTCTGACGAGGTGGCTAAAATGTTTGTTTTGACCATAACCGATGTGGCGAATAAAATATATAAATTATTAACGACAGTAAATATTAATATTTTAATGACTGAAAATGAACGAGCAATGCATGAACAAAAAATTAAATGCGATTTTTGTAAAAACATATTCATAACTAAAAACAAAAAAGTTGCCGATCACAATCATTTATCCGGAAAATTTAGACACACTCTATGTAATAACTGTAATCTGAAACTCAAAAAACCTAATTTTGTCCCATGTTTTCTACATAATTTATCCAACTATGATGCACATTTCATTATCACACAGCTCGGTCATAATACAAAACAAATATCTATAATACCTAATAGTGAAGAAAAATTTATTTCATTTTCCAAATATGTAAATAAAAATTTCTCTATTAGGTTTTTAGACACATTTCGCTTTATGGCATCAAGTTTAAGCAGTTTAGCTTCTAACCTTTTAATGCCAAAATTTGAAAAATTCCGTGAAACAGCTAAGGTGTTCTCTCGTAACGATATGGATCTCGTGACTAGAAAAGGAGTTTATCCGTATGAATATACGGATAATTGGAAAAAATTGGAAGAGATGTGTTTACCGTCGAAAGAAAAGTTTTATAGTACACTGACGGAAACTCATATAGACGACAAAGACTATGATCACGCGAAGGCAGTTTGGAAACGGTTTAATTGTAAAACACTTGGCGAATATTCGGACCTATATTTGAAAATAGACGTTCTCTTGCTAAGTGATATATTTGAAAACTTTCGAGATATTTGCTTGTCAACATACAATTTAGATCCAGCCTACTATTATACAGCACCAAGATTTAGTTTCGATTGTATGCTAAAACATACTTCAATCAATCTAGAGTTGGTCGATGACTATGATATGATACTTTTATTTGAACGCGGGATTCGCGGTGGATTAGTACAAACGAGTATGCGGTACGCTAAAGCGAATAATGTTAATACACCGGACTTTGATAATGAAAAACCAAAATCGTGGATCATATACCAAGATTGTATGTATTATTATTATCATTATTTTATTTGTAATATAATATCTAAATAATAAATAGTAATTTAATAGTATAATTTGTTATTTGTATTATTACTATTGATGTAATCACTAATTATAATTTGATTTTAACGAGGTGTTTTCTTTTATTAGGTAATAATCTATATGGATGGGCTATGTCTCGTTATATGCCACACGGAAATTTTAAATGGTATGAAAATGATTTAAAAATAGCATTATCTCAATTAGATTCTATGAGCGAGACATCTGAAGTAGGGATGATATTCGAAGTGGATATTTCTTGTCCAAAACATCTACATGATTTACAAAATGATTTACCCTTTTTGCCTTGTAACTCCATACCACAAGGATCGAAAATACAAAAGCTCATGGCTACGTTCGAGTTTAAAAACAGATATATTATTCATTATCTAAATTTAAAACAGGCCATTGCCAATGGACTGATAGTCGAAAAAGTAAATATAATTATTTATAAAATGTATTATATTTTATACAAATATATTTATTTAATATATTATTAATATTAATGTTTATATATAATAGGTACACAGAGTATTAACATTTCATCAATCTCCTTGGTTAGCGACATACATAAACTTAAATACTGAAATGCGAAAAAAAGCACAGAATGAGTTTGAAAAAGATTTTTTCAAATTAATGAACAATGCCGTGTTTGGTTAGTTTAATTACTGAATTACTTTTTATTTAAATAGATGCTATTATTGTTGTTTTTGTTGTTGTTATTATTCAAGGGAAAACAATGGAATCCATGAGGAAAAGAATTGATGTTAGACTTGTATCCTGTCCTAAAACCATGTTAAAACTTATAAATCGTTCTACTTTTAAATATTGTACATCATATAACGATAATTTGGTTGTCGCATCGTTTCAAAATAAAATAATAGAATTCTGCAAACCAATTTACGTAGGTTTCGCCGTTTTAGAACTCAGCAAAACATTAATGTACAGATATCATTATGATGTAATGAAGGCTCATTATAAAGACTCTATCAGACTTATGTATACAGATACAGGTATGTATATGGGGTATATAAATATATATACTATCATTATTAACTTTTATTTAATTTTTGCATATTGTTTACGCTTCACAGATTCTCTTGTATACCATATATCGACGGATGATTACTACAAAGATTTGGTTTGTAATTCACACCTTCTCGAACAGATGGATACATCAAACCTTCCTCGAGAGCATTCGTGTTATGTGAGCGAGCGTAATAAAATCCCAGGTCTGTTCAAAGATGAGTCAAACGGTCAAACAATATACGAATTCTTGGCACTAAGAGCAAAATTGTACGCGTATAATATCGCGAACGTTGAAAAAATTAAAGCCAAGGGAATTAAAGGTCACGTTATCAAGAACCATATTACATTTAACGATTATAAACAATGTTTATTCGAACCCGATGATGACGGCGGAGATGATTACGATGAAGAAACGAGAAGAAATCGAGCACGCAAAAGTTATCGTCTGGTTATCGAAAATATTCATCGCCGTTCTGCCAACGCTGAATTGAAAAACGCTCTACTACCCGCCTATGTACCATATACCGACTATAGAGAAAATATTTCCATACGTTCGTTTAAACACGAGGTCAAAACAATAAAAACACTTAAAATGTCTTTAAATAGATTTGACGATAAACGAGTCGTTAACGATGACCGTATTCAAACCCTTGCGTATGGCCATTATAAATTGGTAGCTAATTAAAATGTATACAATTACTATCTATAATTTTCTTAATATTATTACTATTATTATGAAAGGTATTTAAAATAAAAACATATTTATATTATTATTGTTATTATTATTATTATAATTTTCTAATAAATACAATTATGAACACAATACTTTTTAAAATATTATATTATTGGAAATAAATATTAAATGATTTCCCTGATTTGCCTAAAAAAAAAATATTATTCGACGTAAGGGTTATACATCCGAATTGCACGTCGAAGAACGATGTTATTATTGGGCCGAGGAAGCTCAAGAATATAACAGAACATCGGTTTGCAAACATTGCAATATATATTTCACTAAAATGCTTGGTGTATCTCATTATTCGGTTTGTTTCGGAGATGTAGATGACACAAATCCTTTAGAAATATTTAATGTCGAAACTGATTATTTGAATACGCTAACACGATTAACATATCATTATTAGATTTTAAATATATTTTTCGTATTATAATATATATATCTAGTTGTAGTTTATAGTATTATAAATTATTATTAGAGGGGGAAAAAAAAAAAAAAAGAAGAAGAAGAAGAAAAAAGTCACAATAATAATAACAACAACAACATAATAGTACGAGTAGAAGGGGATTTTCTTTTTAATTTTCAATATAAAAGAACAATCACGATCATAATATTAATTATAACTATTTCGTGTTTTCTTATGATCACTCGTGTCTAAATTATTGTTAATTTCTTTTGAATATTCATTATATTTTAACGAGTTTAAAAACACATACACAAGAACAATGGAGGAATCTTATAATCAGCTTATCGACAACGACGATGACGTCACTATTATTGATGCGTCCACAGATGGAAGCGAAAATATTACAAACGTTAAGAAACGTCGAGGTTCAACACAACTTTTACTATCATCGTCATCATTATCATTATCACCGCCGCCTATTCCGTTCAACGATCTAATCGATTGTACGAGTTATTCGATTAACTTCGCTAACCGTAAGTTTATAAACATTGGAATCGATCCGTTAAATAACTTCGACGTCATCGTGCATATCATATCCTCTTCGCAATACGTAAAGATCACAACCACTTTTCTCAAGAGAATATTCGGTCTGATGGGTAATATTCTCGCCGTTATATTAGATCGACAAGTGCGGAAAACCAAAAACAGAATATTTTTGAAAGACGAAGCAATGCAGTTATACAAAATAGGATACAAAGGTGAAAATATGCTCGTCATCGAATCTCGCGTACAGACCGACTGTCGTGTTTTACTTAATCGTGAAAATCTATTATCGCTCGTAAATCTCGAATGGTGTATTTTCAACTGTATCGCTTGAAAATCGTCAATAGTTAAACCCGCGGTGCTGACACAAATGACTGAAATCTGTGAATATCTGAAGAAAGAGTTGAGTCGAAGACGAGTGTCTCATATATTCGACGAAATACGAAAAACTATTGGTAATTTAAACGACGGTGTAATGATGAACGATTTACCGCAGAAAGGAGACGTGAACTTGATCAGTGAGATAAAATTAATGGCCGGCAGACAGTTAACGGAACGCGTGTACGGAGGAGAAGACGTATGCGATATATACGAAATGGTAAAAATTTAGTTTATTAGAGAAGAAAAAAATTATAGTAATAATAATAAACATACAGAAATTAAATTATTTTATTTTGTTTTTATAGCCTAAAAACGAGGGTAATATTATGCAACGTAATATTCTTCATACTGCTGCACCAGACACGGTCATCGCATTACCACAGTCAACGCATCTATCGCAGTCATCCTCTATGAATCAGTCTCAAACGGAATTATCCACACAGACGTGTTCGAGTCAAACAATGGAGGTCTCGGAAATCAATAATTTCGATGATCTTTTTAATCAAAACTTTACTTATTCAAATTAAATCTGTAATATATATATATATATATATATATGTATATATTTTTATTATTATTATAAATCGAATGTGTTAAAAAAATAAAAATATATTTATATGAAAATAAAAAAAAAACACTCAATATCATATAAAAAGTATTTTATTTTATAATATAAACATTACATTTCCTTTAATTATAGTATACAATAATAATAATATGGTTAACGTATTATATTTTTCTTACATCGCCGTTAAACGGGTTATATGTTATAATCTGATCGTGTAAAATTAAACAGTAAGCTGTGATTTTTGACGGAATTTTCGTCGACGTATTAAATTCAATACGCATGTCTACTGTCGACGATTTGACGTTGTCGTTCTGTCGCGATAAATCCACAACGATGACGGGTGCGAACGATTGAAAACGTATTTTCGACAACAACGGTTCACAACGATCTCTATCGTAGTACGATTTTTGAAAATCGGTATACGCTTTATACAGCACCGACGTCAATTTGTTCGTAAAATCCGCACGGAAATCTTCGTACGGGTAAACATCGGAATTTAAATACACTTTTAAATTCTGTATATTACAATGATCGAATCGCCCCGAAGATTTAGCCAAATTATTTTTTCGATCGGTTTGAAATCCGATTATTGCATATCGAGGTTTTTCCAACAAACTACTGGATTTAACCGTCCACGAATGCGAGCTGTTCTCCGGTAGAATGGGATATTCGCACAAGTTCCAGGTTCTGTAAGCGCACGTTAACGATTTTCGAGAATCCAACACTTTTAATAGTTTTAACTTTTCTCTATCGCTAACTTTCACAACGGGCATTTTCCAAAGAATTTTACTTAATTCAATCGACGTTTTATTATATTTACTCGAAATGTCCTCACTGGTTACGGTTCCTGTCACGTATAACGCTTCAAAATCAGATGAGGATCTATTTAAAATCAATTGTTGATTGCAATTGATTAATAATTTCCTATAATCTTCGCAGAATCCGAATAAATGTTTTAAATGAATGCACGCGGCAAATTTATTATTTTCCGTAAAAGTATCGTTTTCCGTGCCCTCGAAACCGATGTCCCAACACTCGTTATGTAACATATGCGTATCGTTAGGTGAATACGAACAATAACCCTTCAGACACGACGATATTCCGGGTGATTTTAATTTTTGTATTTCACTTCCGTTCAATTCGTATCTCATTTCCGAGAACATAAACGCCAAACCGTTGTTTGAGAAATTAATTTTATTTACAGCATCTTTCGGTTTATTTATATGACCTTCTAAATAAATATAACTCTCGCACGGCAGAGTATAAGCGTCCATATTTTGAATAGATATACGGATTTCATCGTTATTGGACGGTGCCATGGTCGAATACGGCGTGAAAGAGTGATATTGTATTCCGGTAATTTTGCATTCGTCCACGTATTTTTCCGTGACGTTCAAATACTCGTCGTCCATTATACGATTAATCAACGTTCAACGATTTTAGAAATAAAATATTTTTATCCGATAATTTTGGCTTTCTGCTCTTATTATTCGCCCCCGCAACCAACCGCCCCAGTCATTGTCATCCTCGTCGCTGTTGTTTGGGTTTAGGTTTAACTGTATTGTTATTCTTTTTTCTTTTTTCAATACTTCCGGTTTTATCGTTATTAAACTTGAGGGCCATACCCTCGTCTTATAATTTGTAAACGAACTGTGATCGGTTCGTTTCGTAAATTAATTAAATGATGATTTTGATCTCGTAGCGTTATATTAACTCTGCTCACCGACGAGGTGTTTAGAGCATAAAAAACAGGGTGTCTGGGAACTTCTATGATTTTATAGCCAACGGGTACGGAGGGGAAGAACTCGTGTATGGTCTGCCCGGGCTCACCGTCACTGAATGAACCGGTAATCAAATTGCATTCTATTTTTATAGAGTTTATTTTCATTATATTCACAATATTTTGAGATATATGTAAAGTATATGACGCATAAGTTTTATTTTCAAACCCCATCAAACTCGCTATACTGTCGACCATTGATAAATCAATCTCATTATCGCACCTCATTTGACATTTTAACGTGTTATTGTTTGATTGCAACGTAATGCGACCAATATCGTCGGGCGATAATAGATTTATTATATATTCGAGGTTATTTAATTCGTATGATCCCGTGGGTAAGGTAATTATTTTAACTCTTCCGAAAAAATTGCGAAAACCTATTTTATTACACCCCGGTTCGACGTTTAGTATTGAATTATTTGTTTGCATACTTAAAAAACATAATTGTGCTGTTTCATCTATCTCCAGCGGGGGAAAAATATCGCACGACAATTCGCTCGAATTACCGTTTAATGTTATTGTATACATGACGATGTCAGAAATTGTAAACACAGGTGACCGCAATTAGTCGTGTTAAACTGTTGATGTCTTTCGTAATTGTATATGATTTCACAGTCGTTAAAATATATTTGTAGTTCTATCGGCGGTGGCAAATTACCGAAACTATCGTAGTAATTGACTTGTTTTCCGATTTTATTATACGCCGTCCAATGTGTCCCCGACGAGTCTTCCGTGTCTAAATTAATAACGGCCGACTCGTTCAATCTCGGGCTAGATGGTAACCTATCTCTGGAAAACACACCTCTAAAATGAGGTATTTTTAACATGCGAGCATATTTTATAACTTCGTAATCGAACAATGCTCTATTGGGCAGCGTAGAAATCAGTTTTTTTCCCCCTTTTCGTCTGCGTCTTTCGTGCAGTTGGTTTCGTTATTTTATACGATCCTCCGTTTTTATACGGCGCAAGATATAGCCCATTGCCTAAATGTACAGGATTTGTTCGATTGGACTTTAAATCGTTAACGGTCCTTACAATATTCGCTATACCGCCCGAGAGTGCGCCTAGTGCCGATAATCCGGCAAAAATCGGTATTAAAGGTAAGACGCCGCCGGATTTCGGAATCGATATAACTCTAGGCACTGCTGTTTTTTTCTTATTCACCCCGAATTTTTTCCTCGCCGCTAGAACGCCTATTTTGGCCAACTTCATAATATTTTTCTCTCCGATATTTTTTTTCAAAGCTTTTTTAATCGCGTTAACAACAGTTTTGAATTTACAACCATCACTACCACAGTTTTTACGCTTTTTTGATCCATAACCCGATCCCAATTTGCGTTTCATCTTTATCCCATTAGTGACAACCCAAGCTGCAGCTTTTTCCTTTAAAGACGAATTTTTCGATTTAAAAAACTCCCACGCTTGGTTTTCTAAGACCTCATCGGCCCGATGGCGGTCCGATAATAATTTACTATTTTCATACGCTATATCGTGTATTTTACACGATTCGTCGAGTGGATTTATGCCTCGCTCGCCTCTCGACAACCTTTCTTTTAAACGTGTCCCCGGTTCGCAAAACCTGTTTGAAATTATAAATATATAAACAATTATAGGTATATACGTAAATAAATATTAATTTTAACGCTGTATAACCTGTAACCGGGCAAATGTAATTCTACGGGTAAATTGTTTATAAGAGAGTTGATTATTCCGCCGCCTCCTTTATTATTGTTCTTCTTTCGAGCGGGCGACATCGTATGATGTCAATGTTGGCGTGCCCGTCGTATTTATAATAGAAAAAAAAAAAATGAAGTTTATAGAACAAAATAAAAAACTAAGTGTTTACAATATAGACACACCTGGGACGCTAACTTCGAAACACGGTACGTTAATACCCAATACAGTGCGTTCATTAGTTGTAGGAAGTTCGGGATGTGGAAAAACAAATCTTATTTATTTTTTACTTGTCGACGAAAATGGTCTACGATTCGAGAACGTGTATATATATTCTAAAACATTGGAACAACCGAAATATAAATTATTAAAACGAATTATCGATGATATCGACGGCGTTAACATGTTTACTTTTTTCGAAAACGATAAGCTTATACCGCCCGAAAAAGTTTTACCAAACTCGGTGTTTATAATGGACGATGTTATCGGAGAACATCAAGGTATGATCAGAGAATATTTTTCTAGGGGCAGACACAACAAGATAGACATATTCTATTTAGCTCAGAGTTATTCAAAAATACCAAAACAATTAATACGAGATAATTCCAATTTAATTGTATTGTTCAAACAAGACGAGATGAATTTAAAACACGCGTACAATGAACATTGTTCGGGCAATATGTCATTCAACGAGTTTAAACACTTCTGCGTAACGTGTTGGAATATGGAAAAGTACGCGTTTGTTGTGATATGTAAAGACAGCGAACGCGATAATGGTCGATATCGATTCGGGTTCGATACTTTCGTTATTATATAAAACAAATGTTTTGTTAAGTCTTCGATCATTTTTATAATAATCATGGGTGAGGAATGTGCTGTTCTGTTAGCCAAGTTAATTAAAGCTAAAGAAAATATTAAGCAGAAATTTAGCGCGTTAAAGAAAGATCAATTGGATGTACACACTCTTATGTCGGACACTTTTAAACCCATTATAAACCCGTTGAAAAGTATTGCCAATGAATATCCGAAGAAAATACATTCTCCGCCGTCGTCACAGTCAATAAAATCATTACCATATAATGCTAATAATAATAATAATGATGATGATAATGGTATAGAAAAGAAAGATAATTTATATAATGAAAAATATTTTCATTTAATAGACAATTGGTTCAAATCCAGTAGTAAAGACGGTATATACGGTCCGAAAAAACATAATAATAGCGAGATTACGTTGGGTAATAAAGAAATTGATTTTAACGAAAAACAATTTAAAATGTATATCGATGATATTATTTATCAATTAACACCAGGCCTTGTACAATTATTATTTTCCAAACGTCCGAGAATGTATACCGAAGACGATTTACAAATTTACAAATCGATTTTAATTCAAACCTCGGCACATTTAACCAACGACGGAATAAAGATTAAAAAGGGTGGTAATAAATACAACGACATCATTTCAAAATTGTTTACAGACGGAGGAGGTTTATCTATGTCATTGCAAAATCATAACATAACTTATTGGGACGATCCTAATGAGCTCGTGGATCGATTACGTTTACTTATAGCGTCCAAGGCAGCCGGTAATACAGGCGTTTCTAACGAAATATTATCGATTTTCGAAGAACTAAAGGAACACGGTTTAATAGAAAAAATTCCTAATGTATAAAATAGCACACGAGTTACACAAACCAGCGAGGAAAAATTTTACTAGACGTGCGGTTATTGTATACGGAAAAAATGATTTGTTTCAAGCCGATTTGATCGAAATGATTCCTTATTCCAAACAGAATAAAGGTTATAAGTATATATTGTGTGTTATCGACTGTTATACGAAATTTGCTTGGGCGTTTCCGTTAAAATCGAAAACTGGCGGAGAAGTTACTAAAGCAATATCGAAATTATTAATTGACAGGTCACCGAGATTATTGCAACTCGACCACGGTACGGAATTCTATAATTCAAAATTCGACGCACTAATGACAAAATATAAAATTAATAAATACTCAACATATAGTACTACTAAAGCGTGTATCGTAGAACGATTAAATAGGACGTTGAAGGAAAACATGTACAGAGAATTTACAGCCAGCGGGTCACGCGATTGGATTTCTATTTTACCTATGTTAATGTACAATTATAATAATTCAAAACATCGAACGATAAATATGACACCGCAACAGGCGGACGACAGTCCTTTGTCAGTGAAATTAAGACATCGTAATATCGCTAATAGTAAAATTAAATTTAACGTAGGTGATTACGTACGAATTAGTATACACAAAGGAGTTTTTACGAAAGGTTATATTCCTAATTGGTCTACAGAAATATTTATCGTAAACAAAATAAATAAAACATTACCACCGACTTATCAATTACGAGACTATATGGGTAACGACCTTGCAGGATGTTTTTATAACGAAGAAATATATAAAACACATTTCCCAAACGATTATTTGATAGAGAAAATTATACGTAAGAAGGGAGATAGAATTTTTGTTAAGTGGCTGGGATTTGATAACTCGCATAATAGTTGGATAAATATAACTGATGTGAAAAAATAACTTTAGTTCACACCGAACCATGAACGTGTTCGGTCATACTATTGAGGGAGAGAGACATAAGATTATTACGAATCTTATAGCGTCGAACGAGAAAATTCAACAAAATCAAAACGAAATTAAAGAACAACTTACCGCGCACGGAACTAGTATTGAGGGACTCGAAGAAAAAATACAAACACTGAGTGTCACATATGAAAATGTAATAAATGATCAATTAAAGAAGATAAATACGATTATTCCTTCAATAATAGAACGACTAAATACTATAAAAGTTTATTTCGAAGATAGAGTCAGTACTGATAAATCCATAGACAAAGAAGAAGAAGAAGAAAAGCGGCAACAAAAAATATCATAATGATTTCGGGTGTTTTAGACATACAATGTATTCTTCGATCGGATTCTACATATATGATTAAGGAAATGTCTGTTATTGAATTGGACAGTCAATCATCGATGCAACACTGGATATTTAAAAATACTCATTCAACACAAAACAAAAAAAGTAAGAAAGTAAATAAATGGTTGGAGAGAAATTATCATCAACTATCATTGGAATATGGAGATATCGAATACGAGGAGATAAACAGAATATTAAATTCTTTAAAATTTGAAAATATCTACGTGAAAGGCGATCAGAAAAAACAAATTATTAAAGAATTTATTCCACACGTTAACATAGTCAATGTCGAAGACTACGGATGTCCACGAATGGATCAATTGAGTGCAGACAATTCATCGATTCCATGCTGTATTTTTCATATGAATTTGAATCCAAAATATTGTACTTTTTACAAAGTAATCGTATTGAGAAAATGGCTTGTAAATTTAACTTTATAAAATAATAATTGTAAAATATAATAATTATTTATATGTATGAAATAAAAGTTATTTTTATTTTGATTGAATTATAAATGTTACTGTATTTGAGAAAATGGTTAATAAATTAAAATATTAAGAAATAATACTTTTTTAAATATAATGTATATTTAAATATTATGTATTAAATAAAGTCGTATTATTTTTTGAATATTAAAATGTTTTTATT
>CM023360.1:31306253-31321022 GCA_013282895.1 Eriosoma lanigerum
TCCTTGGGCGAGGAAAACTACTAAAAATTGATGGAAAATCGGCATGATAACGATTTCTATTAATTTGATTTTAAATATTTTGTGATAAAAAATCAGTTTTGATCGTAGGGACTTGTCAATTTTTTAAGAAATCTCATAGATTAGTATAATATACATATTGTATATCTGACTGAATTTCGCAATCGTATTTTCAAATGCAATATCAATGCATTAAAATATATATACAAAAAAAAAATGTTATATAAATAGTAAATGCATATTTTTATTGACATTTGGTGATTAATTGACTGTTTACATCATTGACAAATTTTTGCTATTATTAAAATAAACTAACGGTTTTCAAATATTAGTGCTAAAACACAAATACCTACATTATAATATTACTCATGATATTACCATAATATTATTATAAAAACATATAATTTTTAGTTTAATTTGAATAATGTAGTAATAAATAGAAAAGAATGAAGAATTGTTAGTTTAGTATGTATAAACACACTTTGTCAGGACTAAATTATAAATAAATACACTTGAATACACATTACAATCAATACACATGATGGCACCATGTCATCTTACACACTCGCTAGTATGTAGTCACACATTTTCCCTCCAGGCGGTAAATATAACAATTAGATAACAATAACAATTTGATTACTAAAATAGTAAGACTTAATTTGTTTATAAACATTTATTTTAATCAGCTAAAAAAATACTTACTCGGACCTGCCTCTCTAAACTTGATCATAGAACCTAGATCTAAGATATTTCAATAATTATTTTATTAATAATAGAATCATACCTACTTAGACTGAAGGTACAAACACATGATTATTATATACTATATAGGTGCATTTAATAATGTTTCCAAGTTCAATTAATCAATTATAATATTATTTTTTATGCAAATATAGAGCGTAATCCATTAATAGTGTATTATACCCAAATTTACTGTAATAAATATATTGATATATATTATTTTATCAATTTTTAATCTATTTGTTATACACTTAACATTTTAGTTGAAGCTATATAAAAAATGCTTCCACAATGCATATTATTTTAAAGAATCCAAAATATAATTATAATTATATAAATGTAAAAGCATATTTTCAAATTATGTTAGATAATTTATGTTCATATTAATACTTATTATTTTTATTAACAATATAAATTATATTAATTTTCCATTTAGTATTAAGTGAACACAATATTATTATATATTATATATTATTTATTTAATACTACATTAGTAATTTTTATTTATAATATTGTTTTTATTAACATATTAATTTATTCAATATAACTTATTTATATGCCACATACCACGCATGATAAAATTATTGAATTGTTCATTATGGTAATAACCTAAAATAATTATATTATGTTATTCAATTACAAAAAACCACAGAAAATCAAAAAAAGAAAAAAATAATAATATGTTAATTACATTAGGTAGGTATCAAAATATCAACAAAAAAAGGTATGTGTATATTACATTCATGGGGTACAATAATATAATAATTAAATAAAGTAATTATTTAGTAATTATTTTATTTATTAATATATTATTGTTATTATGAATATTGATTAAATTAGAGGTATGCATTAATAGGTTCATTAAAACTTAAGTATTAATTTTAATTATATCTACTCCAACTTATAAATTTATATAAAGGTATATAATGATACATTCAACGAAAAAAATAGTAACTCAATTTTTTCGTTTTTGAATTACGACTGCCTTCTGATAAAGATTTTTTTTCTTTATCGACCACGAAAATTATCGTATTTCCATCTATCCCAAAGAGATAATAAAATAATATTAAAATAAAAATAAAAAACAAGAATAGAAAATTAACTTTGAATTTTATTTTGCTTCTCCTGAACAATTGACAAAATGGAGTTACTACCCTTTTCGGTGGATGTATCGATATATTAATGATTCCAAATAGCACTTACTCTGATCTCTCCGAAAATAAAATGCATAATTCTGAATATTTAAATAATATGCTGAAATAATAAAATGTTAGTAATGATAAGTATTCAAGAAAATGCGAGTACCTAAGTTCTTTAACATACATTAATATAACTAACATGAAATCTTAATTTTCTATAATTTTAAATTATATTAATCAATTTAAAAAATAATCTACTTGTATCACTAGGCATAAAAAAATTATCTGCAATAAAAGTAAAGTTGTTTTATAAAAACATATACTGACACGAATATTATACAGTGTATTTAAGTATTCAATATTTTTATATCTATTATTCATAAAATATAAAAGACAATTAGAAAAACTATATGGAAATAACACTTTAAAGAATTATCAAAATTACGATATCCCAGAGAGACATAATATTATGCAGTTAGAAAAATAAAATCTAATGTAATAGATATAGTACATTTTAAATAGTCTATACATTTTGGTACATATGGTTATTGTAAATTTTGAAGATGGCGTTTGTGTATTATGTATCAGTGAGATGAAATACGTAATGACGTGGGGACGTGGTCACCTGTAAATATAAATTTATGTTATGATTTTGAGTTATTTGAAAATCAAAATTTGTTTACATAATATACTGCAGAATATTCCAGATCTATTCACTAATTGGAATATTTCCGTGAAAAATTAATATTTTCGTTTGCAGTGTTTTTCAATTTATTATTTAGACTACGGACTATAATATTACCTTTTAACTTATTTTAAAAAATATGTCACATAAAGATTTTAAAAAAATTAACTCTTTATTTTAAAGTTATGTAAAATTTGAAGATATATATTTAATGAGTATTTTTATGAAAATTTTTACGTGTCGTTCTTTTAATTTAATCAAGTTTTCGATTTTTTAGAATTTTTTTTCATTTATTGGAAAAATATTATTTTTGAGGTAATTATTTTAAATAATTTTATATTTTAAAATCGTGATGCATAAAATTTGTTTTATCAATATATTCGTCTTGGAATTCTTACTGCTTACCACGATTTAAAATACAAACACTTGTGGTCTTGTAGTCTTAGTTATCAATATTTATCGAAAAATTATAAACAATCTACATATTGTATTACTTATGCTAGCATTGGTATTATGAAATATGGCATTTCAACAAATATTTACAGAACATATATAATATTTACACTATTATAATGCCATCAGAAATATGATTATTTAAATATTTAAAAAAAATTCCTAAAAATCAAAATATTGATTAATTAAGAGATCGACAAGTCAAAATTATCATATAGATATACTCATTAAAATGGCTATCTTCAAATTTAACATTATTTATAAAATAAAGAATTTTTTTTATGAATTGTATTTTTTTAAACAAGTAATAAAGGTAATATTAAAGTTCGTCGTCTAAAAAATAATTTAAAAAAACTGCATTTAAAAATTAAAATTTTCACAAAGATAATGCACTTAGTATTATGGTATTGAAATAAAATTATTTTTGTTATTTTAAAATACTTAGTTTCAAAATTCGTGATAAGTTTAAACATAGACATTTTAACATTTGTCAAAATACTAATTAAAAAAAAAAAGAACATCTTTGTAAAACCAATACGAGAAATCTCGCTCAAAATCTAAAATAAACATATTTTATTTATTGTGTCATAGGTTCTGATAATTTCGAATAAAAATAAGTTTTTCTTGAGGAAAAACTTTTGATAAAGTTGAAAACTGAACCCTATTTGTGGTAATCAGACCATTATTTCTACCCGAAAAAATATTTTCATGTATCAAAAAGAAAGAAAAAACGTCTTTTTTAAAACTAATACATTCCAAAATGTATGTTTTTTACTGGGTACTTTTAGTACCATGTAATTTATAAATATGCTATTTACTATTGACATTTTATTTTTGTAGTTTTATAATATATCATTAAAGTGGTATTTTAAATGATATAATTTCCTTACTTGGTTCCTCCTTTGAATTATCGATAGTATTTACATACTTTCCTGAAATAATATTCAAATAACAATAACACAGAAATTGAAATTGAAATAAAAATTAAACATGGCATTTATAATGTAAGTATATTGTAAATGTTATGCGTGTTTTAGTTTTGGTTTAGTGTATGTGATTCAGTGACTGAAAAGCAAAAATATTATAATTAAAATAACAGGCACATTATAATTATAAGATGTTATACTTGTGATGCGTGTTAACCAAATCAAAGTGATCAGTATCAGAATGAATTTAGTTTACTCTAATACTCAAATAATATAATGCTCATTAAATACAATTTGACTCGTAGAATAAAAGTGTTTACTATTAATTACAATTTTAACATGTTCGATGACTTGATTTTCAGTAGTTGTCAATGATGTCGGTAATATATCGTCTGTCAGTTGTTAATGATCTTTACCAGTCGTCTGTTTGTTTAGGTTATCCCCCTGTTATAACGGTTTGTTTTTCTGGTAACTCTTCTGTTTGTTTATTTGTGTCATATCTACTTATTCGTTATAACTATAATTCTAAGTAAATATGATGTATACCAAATTGCGTCTTACAGTTAAATTGAATATTAAAAGCCTATGCTTATTATATATACCATTCGTAGTACTTTAGAGAAAAAACTAACATACATTACAACTTAATATCTTAATAATTATAGTTCCACAATACCACGAATGTGGCTGTCATAATCCTAGTATTTTTTATTGTAACTTATATAGCTAAAAGGTCAATACTACGAATATTAATCTACAATATAAAATATAAAATTATTTTACTGTAGTATATTATTAGAAACGTGATAGCTCAGCAAAGGATCTAGGTCCTTGTCACTTGTAAAAAATAATTTTGGTGCAAAAAGGGTGGACCCGATTTGGTTAATTTGATTGCATTTTTTTACAAATAACTGTTGCTTTACTAGTATTTTTACATGTATATTATATTTACTATAGTACTATATTTACTGTAATAAAATCAAAATTTGTGTCAGTGTGACATACCCATACGAGTTATCCAAAAACTCAAATCTAAGAATGTTATCCTCAGTTTTACATTTACATATTACTTTTAAAACACAATCACATGTTAAGAAGCTTTTTATACTCGTAGTATTTAGAACATAAAGTTTTAATTAATTAAAAAATTGGCCGTTTGGTTTTTTTTCAAAGGCTTATTAATCTCTAACAATATTATTTAAAAAATAATTAACCTGAAACTATATTTTTTTTTACATTTATTCACCCATTAAATGTGACCACGAATATGGGAGACGACTGGCTTTGGTCATCTAAATACAACAAACAAAATATAAGAAAAAAACAATTGTTGTCGGCAAATCTAATTTTTCAAATTACTTGTAATAGAGATGACCTTTCGTCCGATGCAAGTTGTCTTTTACTTGTGGATAAATACAATACTTAATTCATATAATTATTATTTGTATATCAATAAAATATACCAAAAAAATAAATATTTAAAACAGACAAGTGCCTTCGAATTATTAAAATACTGAAATATAATAGTCCTGCACGTCTAATCAAATTAATAATATAATTATCAATTATATACAAACGTTTAGAACATATGTATTGTTTCTCTTATGGTAAAAGAAATTTTTTGTTTTATATATATAAAAAAAAAAATTACTGGGTATCGAATATTGGTAACTAACTTAGAGTATAGGTTAAAAACAAAAGAGCAGAAATATTCCCATTAATTTCTATGAAAAAATACTAAGTCAATGAGTATTATAAAATACAAATACAGGAGAGGGTGTTCTTAAATAATAACTAAATTAAATAACAAATATTTAATTTATCTGGAATATTTCCTATCTCTTATTACCACCTACATCAAATGTCTATAAATGACAACTAAAATATGTAATCATAATATATAGGTACAAGTCACCAAATACTATATATTACTAATACCTTTATACAAATATAGCAGTGTAAAATTCCATGTGTAACTTTTTACAAAAAATCTAACACATGTATAAATATTTCTTTTCGCTATGCGAGTTGCTTTAAAGTTGAGACTATGGGAGTATACGATGTATATTTATATGGAGTTTATCAATAGGTACAATTATGCTAAGAAGTGCTAAAATATAAAATAAGTTAGAATAAAATTCTGCTAATTCGTATATATGTAATACTATTTTTAACTATTTTAATTTTAATTGTTTTATTTGTGTAAATTATATTTAATAAAACTAAGTCTAAATATTTATAAAAATAATTCACCTTCCGAATTTAATAAATAAAGTTGTGTATTCCTCACACGTAAAAAATTATCTAAAACAAATAAGGAAATTTGATTTAGTATCATTAAAGGAAATACAATAGTTTAAATAGAAACTTAATAATTAACAACAAATATAGGTATAGCGCATAAGCGTAATAGCTTACATTTACAAAAGTTTTAAATTTACTGAAAATATGTTTGGACTTTATATAGTACTCATATTTTAGGGAACATCGACACATTTTATACTTATAGTCCTAAATACTGCACAACACTGTACATTACGAATTTAAGTAATGGCTAATGAGTACTTGAAATATTAATTGCTTATAATCATATATAGAAATATTTATTATCTGTGGTTTTTAATTGTTCGAAAGAAAATGTACAAATAATAGATATTTTTAAATGTTTAATAGGATAAATATCTATCATCTATGTTAACAAAATTAATGTTATCACTTAGTTATAATTTAAAAAGAATTTTAAAATTGAATTTCAATTATTATGAGACGGAATGAGCATAAAAATCAGCCCCCACGTATTTTATAATTTTAATATATCTAGTTAGATAAAATAAGAATAGGTAGTATAAGTGTTTTTAAAAGTTTTGAGGAGATTATTTATAATGTGATCATGTAATGATATAATATTAATCCAGTGTTACAAGTTACAACTAATTTGTGTGTGTTGTGTTTTTAGATAAATGCTAATATGAATCAAAGACAAATAGTTATATATATAAATATTCACATAAAAAGGTAGGTATTAAATAATTTAATTATTTTAACAAATAACAGTAAATTAATCATATATTATATAGGGAGTATTATCATGACAACACTTAAAAATACTGAATTAATATGTTATACAAATTAAAAATTTTAATTATTTTAATAATTTTTATCAAATTACATACTATTAAATGGTATAAAATATTCATCTAAAATAATAACAAATTTTTATAAAAAAAAAAAATTGTTAAAAAGTCCCAATATCCTTTTAAAGTTAAATAAATTTAAGATAATAGATAATATATCTATAAATTATAGATTATATATTTTATATTTTATAGAATAAAAAATTATCCAACATACTAGATAATAGTATATCATGTTAAAATATATTACTAGTACAGATCTTTAATCAATTAATTAACAAATTTAATAAAATTTAATTTTATTATATGATTTATCAATAAAAAATATTCATTTATTCATATTTTACATATCAACGAAATATGAATAAATATTAATATAATCATTGATAAATATACAATACAAAAGATAATTAATATAAGCTTAATTATTTATTGTCTATTTTGTAGTTTTTAATATATATACACCAGAAACTAATAACAGAATTTACAATGATATATGAAAAGTTCCATATTAATTTGTTATAACCTGCCTACCTAAAGTTACTATAAAATGATTTCAACCAACTTTGATTTAACTAAACATTGTATGTTTAAAATATTTTAATTTTATAAAACATACAATGTTTTAACATTTAAGTTATTCTTTTTTTAAAAATATGTATTGTATTATTATAAAGACTATTTTAAAATGTATAATATTTCCTTACCATAAACCCGAAATGAACCATCGTTCGTATTCATAAAAAAACCTGAAATTTTTTTTAAAACTAATATCATGGCATGAAAATACAAAATCGAAATAAAAATTAATAGTACCATAAAACGGAGTGACTAAGGTAATGAGGTAATTGGAGTCGAAAATTGTGTTTTTATATTATTGTCTTCTCGAAAAATGAATATTGTCATTATTGAATATTATTGAATGAAACTCATAATTGAATTTCTCATGTTGTTATCTGAGAATTACTATTATTATTATTTTTATTATTTTTATTATTACGGAGTTATCGAAAAACACCAAATAGAAAGTTTGTTCCTATTGCCCGATCAATGACGATCCCGCAGTCAAAAATACGACTTTTACATTTTTCATCCCTTATTACGGTTAATTGTAGCTTTTGGGTCATGTAAAAAAATTTTCAATTTTCATTTTACTTATAACATATATAATGTATAATACTATAATATATATAGAATATAACCTTTATTGCTTTATATAACATTATTAATATTTTATATTGTATAATATATTTATTGTTTACAACATACGTATAGGATATTTAAAAATACCAATTTCATGGTAGTCCTAAAAAGAACAATTTTGGGTATTAAAAAGATTATTTTAGTCCCAACCTAACTTGACCTACTAACTTTTCCCTAACTACCTATATAACTACAACTTATCTACACTAATATCTATGTGGCAGGTGCGAGCGACGGGCTGATTAGGCACGATGTTACTTGAATCACGACCTGTGTTATTTTCAATTTTAACTGTGTTCAAATAGAGGTATAAATAATCTATTCTAACATTCCAGACATTGCCATTCATCGATATTTCTATATATTGGTATAAAACCAACCCCAGGATAAGCCCTAGCGATGTCTGTCATAAATCAAGAAAGCCTATCAGAAATGGTATCTATTTTATTCAATATATTGTTACGATACATCCATTCTTCTATATTCGAATTTGCTAGCCTTTTACAATTACACCTAGTTAAAATACGTTTTAATTCACTTCATGATCTTTATATGCTGTGTATGATATCGGACGGGTTCAACGTTAGCTGCGGGAAGAACTCCAACCCATTGTTTATCCAAACAAGCCTCGTTAAACCGCTCCACAGGCACCCATATTGGAGGTAAGTGGCTTGGCGGATCAATAAAATTTACAGAATGGTTTATAACACCGTTTCCACTAAATATATTGCTACAATGATTATACGCCCTTCCACATGTCATTACAAATAAAAGAATCATTGTTGACATATCTTTGGATATAATAGTAATATAATAGTAAAATAATTCATAAAAAATTCAAAATAACATAATATTAAAGGACTTATAATGTAGTGCTCCGAGATAAAATAATTAATATAATTTAAATAATATTAAATTAAATACTTATTATAATCAGTGGTGTAGTGGAGCATATACACGGATACAATGTATATACGGCGTTGTAACGATGACTTTTCGGTTTTTACTATATTACGTATACTTACTTTTAAAATAATTTGTCGTACACGTGTATACGAATTTTTTCTTTAATAATCAACTTAGTTTACCCATAACCATTATTCATTAATCGGATTATATTTAATATGTTATGAAATTAAAAACAATTAAAACATTTATGTCAACAATTAACAATTACATTTTAAAATTAACGTTTTTGATATATTTCAAATTGTTAGAAAGTTATATTATAATTACTTAGGTATACTTTGGGAATTTTCGCGTAAACTCAAAACTTTTTTTTACAACTACACTACAGATTACAATAATTTTAATTAACGGACAATAGTCAACGACCACTTACAGCTATTTAAAATAATAGATTACCTAATATTAAATATTTAAAGACACTATAATACATATAATAGTAAAACTTAGTAAAACTTTAATCATAAATATGATTAAACAATTGAAAATATTCATATTTTTTTCTTAAATATAATTAAAAAATATAAACTTATACAATAGTTATTAATATACCAAATTAAGAATATGAAAATAAAAAAAAATAAGATATACCTCTTGCTGAATAGTTACAGTATCAGCTTTAATCAACCAAAGATATATCATCCGAACGATCTTATTAGCCTAACTCGCCAGCCGTATGTACATTCTCCAAAAAGGTATTTTTTGTTGGATTAACCATATGCCCGTTGAACATCTATACCTATAACCTAAATTCCTACAAGAATCAGATTGTCGGTGAATGGTATTTCCACAATGGCATTCAGGTATAAAAAACTCATTCGAGAGGACACTAAAATGAATAAAAATACATTCTCCCTGTTTAGAACTTGATCTCTGTTCTTCCTCAGTTTTATCAGGGCCAAAAAAATTCCTAACGAGAAAACGGAGAGCCTATTATTTTGGAAAAGCATATTACGATCTATATTTAAAATTTAAAATAGTTAATAAAAATATTAAAAATATAACAGCTAGTACGACTGCGGTATGCAATAAATGACGACGACTTTAGTCGACAAGCAAAAATGAAATGAATGTCTCATTAAATTCAAATTTTAAACTGTCATTTCAAACCCAAGAATTATAACAAAAGATAAACCGTAACTATATTTAGTGTATTTTCCCATTTAAATTGTAATATATACGGGATTATTCAGATTACAGATTATAAACAATAATTATGGTACAAAAATAAGTATTTTAATTTAAATTTATAGGTCAAATTTTTTTTATATATTTACCTAAATATAATAAGATATTATTAATTTCTATTTAATATTACAATATCTTTATACATTATTATTATTCTTAAAAATATTAATTAGTCCTACTTGTTTTTTATTTTAATAAAGATTCCAATAAAAATAAGATAATCGTTTAGAAAATAATAAATAACTAGGTATTTAATTCATGGCCCATTACTTATATTGATTCCAGTGGCGGATTCATTTTGGGGGAATGGGGTCATACCTATACACATATATTTTAATATTTCCACTGGGAGCATTTCCTAAATCTCTCTTTAATTAACACATTTACGCGAACGGGGTAATTCTTTCAAACCGTCATTTTTCGTTTATTTTATTATTTTTTTTTATAAATTGAACTAATTTTTTTTTTTCTAAATAAAATAATATTCATTATTATCATATAACTAAATATTATATAACTATACCAATATATATATATTATAAATTTATAACTGTCAATAAAAAATCGATTAAGCAAAACCTAATAATCTCAATAATATTTTATAAACACATAAACTAATGCAAATTACGTAAAATTTGGTGTTTAGGATGAAGAAAGTAAAAATTATATTTTCGACTACGGGATCGTTTTTGGACGAGAAATAGAGGAACAAAGTTTCTATTTGGTTTTTTTTCGATATTCAATTAAATATAAGAATTATAAAGAAATTCTAACTAGAACTCAACAGTTTATTAAATAAGATTTTTTTTTTGTTTTAAAAATTTTTAATTTCAAGTCGTAGTGGTATATAACATACTTTATACATGAATTAACTATTAGAAAATTAATACTATAAGGCTTATACATTTATTTTCATTATAAATGAATCATTAAAAATCATTATAAAATTATAAAATATTATAGCCGGATGTTTATATACATATTGTTATGAGTATACGCTGTATACTAAGATACGTATATTAGTAATAATAATAATAATATAAATATAAGTAATAGTGTTGTACGTTGGTAACACTTTTTGACGATGATGCACTAGAGTAGTGAGTAGAATACACCTTGTAATCTATAATTTGATAAGGACTTGTATTATTTTTCAATAATTTCGAGATGACCCAAAATCCAGATTTCAACAAGTACATATAGTACACATACCCATTATTATCCTAAATATAATATTATAAAAAATATTCTATTTTTCTGTAAATTAAATTTAATACAAAATTTAATATTTAAAAAAAACACATACCAGATTCGAGAAGTTCGTAAGTAGAATAATCGATTAAATAATGATAAAATGCTGAAATAATGATATTTATTATTATAAACCCTATTTAAAATTAAATGATAAAGTATAAATTAAATAATACTAAATATTAATATTATTTAATATAATTAATATTAAATAATATTAGTAATATTAAAAAATAAAGACATAGGACTACAGATAAACGAAGCAGTAGCTGATATAGCAATATTTAGGCGATAAAATCAAGACATCAAGACATCGACCGTGGACCTGAGGATTGAATTCGAGTCCTATGAGATGTTTGCAGAATCAACATCAGCATATTGTTTAATCATGCATGATTAAATTATAACCTACAACCCGTTCAATGGAGAAGTGAAAACTATATAAATACTTTTTTTTATAAATAACATTGAGAAATAATAAAAGTATTTGGTTTGGTAAATTATTTTTATTTTTTATTTAGTATAATATATATGAGACAGCAATATTTTATACATAATATTTATAATCCTATAACATAATAATACTTCTACTTGACATTTTAGAGAATTGATTGACAAAGTGAACGAAATAAAAAATTAAAAAATTAAAAAAACGATGGTTACATTATAAACATATAATATATTAATAATATTATAGTGGATGTGGTGAGAATTAGCATAGGATAGTAAATGACGGATGGAGTTGAAATAAACTTAGGTTACATAATCGTTATAAAAGTGTAAGGAACTATGCCGCCTAGGTTGCGGATGTGATATGCGTTATGTAGGATGCAAGATTCGAGTTGTGTGATGTGGGTTGCGGCGATGGCATGCGAGATGTGGGCCCAAAAGCCCCCTTTATATCCTACTAATAACCATGAAGAAATTAAAATAAGACCAACTGCAGCAAATAATAGTTATTTTAGACTATAGAATATCCTCAAATCTAATATCTAAACAAGTATTATTATCAAGACATCGACCGTGGACCTGAGGATTGAATTCGAGGCCTACGAGATGTTTGCAGAATCAACATCAGCATATTGTTTCATCATACATGATCAAATTATAACCTACAACCCGTTCAATGGAGAAGTGAGAACTATATAAATACTTTCATTATATTATATTTATCATACAAAGCCATGTCAGTTGTTGTATAGACTATATCAGTATTATTGTACAGATTGAATAGGTGTTCTTTTCGTTGAATCATTGATTATAGAATAGATTCTAGATTCAATTATATACATTCACGCTGTTGATTTACCTATTTATAGTACGCAAGGGACCGCCCACCTAATATTTAACACTGCTTATTCGCACACATACACTAAATCCGTAATAACTATTATTCAATCAGTATCATCTGTAAATTTAAATGATGTATATAATAAAATAAATAATATGAATAATACAATCATAATAAATAATTTCAAATGAACATTCTATTTGGGTACTTATATTGAATACAACGAATAGTAATGTAGTATTATTGACAATAATTTATATAATTTTCGTATATAGACATCAAATACAGATAAACACATAATCAAATTCAATTTCTTATAACATTATGTTTTCTGTTAAATTTGTAATTGTTTTACAAAAATATGTAAATGAGTTCTTAAAAAACACTTTGCATAGAGTATTTAATATACAATTATAAAAAAATATTAGAAAATATATATTGTACAATTTAATATATATGTTCCTACATCATATAAATAAAATATTTGAACGTTACCCTATGATACATTAATAGGATGATAAGGAATTTTACGGATGATGGAAAATGATGTGGTTATTGAAAGTTAATTGATTGTGAAAATGGCGTTCAGGTGGTAGCAATTGTTATTATTGATTGAAGCGGAGGTGGTTGTATTATAACAAATAGTAGAATGGAATAAATATTTAGAGATTACGTTGTAAGATAAGTTAATTATTAAAGTAGTAAAACAATAACCCAAGGTGGCATAAAAGCGACTAGAACCCCTCTACTAAAAAAACTACACTAGACCATTTTAGTCCCATAATATTTCTTAAAAATATTTTTTATTTACGTTTAATTAAATTCTCATTTCTCTTTGCATACGCCTCCGGAGTTTCATAAATTCCTGGTCTAATTATTTTTATCAATTCTGTAAAATATAATAATATAATTATTATACATTATAATTTTAAATTTTAAAATATAATTAATTAAATTATGTGCAGTCAGAAGCACAGGAATTAGCTGTCTTGTGCAAAAATGTAAGGAAAATCATGATATATAGTATAACAAAATACAATACAAATACTGATTGATTTTTGTAAAGTAGTTTTACTACTATGTTGTATATTAAACTAATAATCTCATTTACATAATTTAATTTTGAATACAAAATTAAAAACAATTTTAATGTTTTACATTTTTTAATTTTATTTGTTATACAACTTTTTAAAATTCATTTTATTACATGTTATATTATATAAATATTAAAAATAATACAAATGTAATTTAAATATAAACAATAACTCTAAAATGTTCGAGTATTAAGTTTATAACTATGAGGACAAATTTTCAGGCGTGCAAAATTATAATTTGCTCCCCAACATATTTAACGGGAGGTCGAATGTCCCCTCTGCACCTCATTACCCACGCCATTGTGTGCTGTATAATTATGAATTAGTAGGTTCTATCAACGCATCCTCATATTATTCTACGTCCTTAATACACACACATACACATCATAGAACTTTCTCACATTACCATATTTAGAAGATTTTATACTCATAGGTTATGTTATGGTTATAAAAAAAAAATTAAAAAATTAAGACCATGATGTATAGTGGAAAATGTAGAATAATGCAGGGATGAGATAATAGAACTTACTAAATTATTTTACTTAGATATGTGTTTAAGGGTGAGCAGGGGATTAAATTGACCCAAGTGTCATAATTTTTATATTATAATTGTTGCGCTTAAATATTTTTTTAAAATAATATGTACATTGATGTATTATTTTGTAAGTAGAGATAATCAG